>WNWK01004904.1:0-130393 GCA_009830355.1 Cherax destructor
ATATCCTGGCTTAATGCCCACTAGTTTATACACATTCACAGTCTCGATACTTGAATTTCGAGTAGATAACTTGCGATATGTTAGTTCATTTCAACCGTCCAATATGGCGGTCGGGGTATGGCGTACCAAGCTAACCTCGCCCGGTACAATCAACCCCTGATTATTTACAACTCGGTTTCACTATATTCACCATTTCCCAAAGTTCATCGAATATATTTCAGTCTCTTCTAAGATGAACTCCCAGCATCAGGGTTACGACTTTATCCTGCCGTATGGTAATTTCACTCAGTTCAAATAGGCCTATGGCGCGTCACTGCCGGGGCACCTTATTTCACAATTATTGTCCGATTACTGGACCTCCTGGACCGATTGTCCCACTTGATATTCCCCGTCACTGGATATTCCTCCACATTACGAAAGGAGGTAATTAAATCCGATTTGGTGGGCGGAGTCTCCAAATTCGACAGGCCATTTCACCACCTGATCTCGGGTCGCTAGGCTCGCTGTTCACTCTCTGCCCATTCCCCTCTACCCAGCTCCCTGCCCACTTCACGAGGCATCTCGCGCATGCGTGTTAATTCGTTGGTTCTTTTCAGTTAATGTTAAGCCAACAGCAACACATTAATGATATCTACTCATATTGGAAAGTTTATCAATTACAACTTTCGGAAAATACCAATATTTTCCACAATACCTGTGCCTGGCTGATAAGTTAATAGATGTTAAAGTGAAAACTAAGGCGGAAGTGTTAGGCCTAACGAGTTTCGTGTTTAAAATCAGTTGCCAGCGGCCTCCGGGTCCTTACCACGCAAGTCCGTGTATTGATAATCTTAAACTGTTAGTATAACTGACCAAAATCTAATGATTACATTGTTATAAAGGTTTTGCTATGAAATACGAATAGGTGCGCAATCTTGAGGAAATAAGTAAATTGTCCAGCTCGGAAAATATGATAAACAGTGTCCAGTTGTGAGTTGTCAGTGAACGATTTCAACAACATAAGTCCGTATATCATCAGTCAACCATAGTGAAAATCAGCAGTGCTGTGGTGTAGGAAGTAAACCCAGTAGAGTGCATATAAGTGCATATAAACCCAGGTGGTAAACCAGGGTGAGATTAACCAGGGTGCCAGAAGTAAACAGGGTGCCAGAGGTAAACCAGGGTGCCAGAGGTAAACCAGGGTGCCATAGATACGGCCGCCCGTCATAGTAGAAGCTGCCAGAAGCATCGGGTTTTTTTTCTCCAACACGCAAGTTATACTTTTGTATCATACTGATCATTATTACTCTGTTTAATCATCTTCCAGTGGTCTGTCTCTCGAAACCCAAAAAAATCCCTACAGGATGCATTAAGTGTCAGACACTACACATGGCAGGATGGAGTGTCAGACACTACACATGGCAGGATGGAGTGTCAGACACTGCACATGGCAGGATGGAGTGTCAGACACTACACCTGGCAGGACAGTGTCAGACACTACACATGACAGGACAGTGTCAGCCATTACACATGACAGGATGGAGTGTCAGACACTGCACATGGCAGGATGGAGTGTCAGACACTGCACTTGGCAGGACAGTGTCAGCCATTACACATGACAGGATGGAGTGTCAGACACTACACATGGCAGGACAGTGTCAGCTACTACACATGGCAGGATGGAGTGTCAGACACTACACATGGCAGGACGGACTGTCAGCTACTATACATGGCAGGATGGAGTGTCAGACACTACACATGGCAGGACAGTGTCAGCCACTACACAATGCTGGACAGTGTCAGCCAATAGACCTGGCAGAACAGAAAGTGTTAACCACTAGACATAGCAGAACAGAGAGTGTCAGCCATTACACGTGGCAGGACAGTGTCAGCCACTACACATTACAGAACAGTGTCAGCCACTACACATGGCAGGACAGTGTCAGCCACTACACATAGGATGACGTAGGGTGTCAGCCACAACATATGTGTTCGAGGGAGAGTCAGCCACAACATATGTGCTGGAGGGAGAGTGTCAGCCACAACATATGTGCTGGAGGGAGAATGTCAGCCACAACATATGTGCTGGAGGAAGAATGTCAGCCACAACATATGTGCTGGAAGGAGAGTGTCAGCCACAACATATGTGCTGGAGGGAGAGTGTCAGCCACAACATATGTGCTGGAGGGAGAGTGTCAGCCACAACATATGTGCTGGAGGGAGAGTGTCAGCCACAACATATGTGCTGGAGGGAGAGTGTCAGCCACAACATATGTGCTGGAGGGAGAGTGTCAGCCACAACATATGTGCTGGAGGGAGAGTGTCAGCCACAACATATGTGCTGGAGGGAGAGTGTCAGCCACAACATATGTGCTGGAGGGAGAGTGCCAGCCACAACATATGTGCTGGAGGGAGAGTGTCAGCCACAACACATTACTCAAGCAGTTGTCAGATTTCTCTCCTCCCTTCATGGTTTTCGTAGGCCTCCAAACTTTCCTCAGCACTGGTGAACATCCCTCCAGATGGATCGAAAAAACTGGAACCGACCTCCGCATCATGATACATGATCTGTGGCAAGTAAGGCAACAGCGGCACTTCTCCGCTCCATGGAATATTACCCCATTCCAAACTACCATCCCTCCATTTCCCCCCAAACTACTTCTTAAATCCCAACCAAAGCTTCGCCTTGAAGCCAAACATGATGCCTTAAGCTGTATTGATAATTTAGCCAAACAGCACACTCTCTCACAAATTATTTACGTTGATGGTTCTGTTCACCAGAAATTGGAGCACGCATCAATAACTGGGCCTCTACCCTTCAGACAGAACTGTTTGCCATACTCCTTGCACTCAAATGCGTCCATGTATCTAAGGATGACTCTCTAATTGTAACTGATTCTCTGTCATCCATAAATGCTCTCAACTCATCAAGTATAACTTGTAGCATGCTCGTGTCAGAAGCCAGGCACAGGTATGGTAGGATTCTGGATAGTAGAGTCAGAGTGCACATGCTGTGGATTCCATCTCACATTGGTCTTCAGATGCATGATAGAACTGATAAATTGGCTAAGTTTTATGCTTTCAAAGAGGGGGTAGATTACAATCTTGGCTTGTCAGTTAGCAGTTTGAGAACAATAATACGAAAAGAACTTCAACTGAATTTTATTGACTTAAGACTCAGTGAGATTGACACCAGTCCGTCCATCTATCATCATTCTATCATGCAGGAGGAGCCACTTGTCTATGGTGCATCCAAGAAAATAAGCAGACTCTTGGATGTCACCACCGCCCGCCTCCTGCTGGGTTACAAGTATCTTTGGCAGGTTAAATCACCACCACCAGATGTAGACCAAACAAAATGTAAACTTTGCCAGTTGAATTATTGTCACACCCTGCGTCATTATGTACTGGAGTGCGATTAAATTAATGAATGGTCTGTAATGGTATATTACAGACAATTCTGGAGAAATACCCTGACTTTGCTCCCTGTAAATAAAAAATAACCACACGTGTGTGTGTATGTATATGTACTCACCTAATTGTGGTTGCAGGGGTCGAGACTCAGCTCCTGGCCCCGCCTCTTCGCTGTCCGCTACTGGGTCTCTGCTCTCCCTGCTCCATGAGCTTTATCATACCTCGTCTTAAAACTATGTATGGTTCCTGCCTCCACTATATCTTTCTCTAGACTATTCCACTTCCTGACTACTCTGTGGCTGAAGAAATGCTTCCTAACATCCCTTTGACTCATCTGAGTCTTCAGCTTCCAGTTGTGTCCCCTTGTTTCTGTGTTCCCTCTCTGGAACATCCTGTCACTGTCTACCTTGTCGATTCCCCGCAGTATTTTGTATGTTGTTATCATGTCTCCTCTGACCCTTATTTCCTCCAGTGTTGTTAGTCCTATTTCCCTCAACCTTTCTTCATAGGACAGACCCCTGAGTTGTGGAACTAACCTTGTCGCAAACCTTTGCACTTTCTCTAGTTTCTTTATGTGCTTGACCAGGTGTGGGTTCCAGACTGGTGCTGCATATTCTAGTATGGGCCTGACGTACACGGTGTACAGTGTCTTGAACAATTCCTTGTTAAGGTAACGGAACGCTAATCTTAGGTTTGCCAGTCGCCCATATGCTGCCGCAGTTATCTGGTTGATGTGTGCCTCCGGAGACGTGCTTGGCGTTATACTCACCCTTGGTCTTTCTCCTTTGCCGAGGTTTGTAGACTTTGTCCACCTAGCCTGTACTCTGTCAGCGGTCTTCTTTGCCCTTCTCCGATCTTCATGACTTTGCATTTGGTGGGATTGAATTCGAGAAGCCAGTTGCTAGACCAGATGTCAAGCTTGTCCAGGTCTGTTTGAAGTCCTGCTTGGTCCTCTTCCGATGTGATTCTCCTCATTAATTTCACATCATCTGCGAACAGAGACACTTCTGAGTCTATCCCATCCGTCATGTCATTTACATATACCAAGAATAACACTGGTCCTAGGACTGACCCCTGTGGTACGCCGCTCGTCACAGGCGCCCACTGTGATACCTCATCACGCACCATGACCCTTTGTTTCCTCCCTGTGAGGTATTCCCTGATCCATTCCAGTGCCCTTCCTGTTATACATGCTTGTTCTTCCAACTTTTTACTAATCTCATGTGAGGAACTGTGTCGAAGGCCTTCCTGCAGTCCAGGAAAATGCAATCAACCCACCCTTCTCTCTCTTGCCTTACCTCTGTTACTTTATCATAGAACTCTAGGAGGTTTGTTACACAGGATTTGCCTTCCCGGAATGCGTGCTGTCTGGTGTTTATTATCCTGTTCAGCTCGAGGTGCTCCACCATTCTTTTCCTGATGATTTTCTCCAGGACTTTGCACACTGTACATGTAAGTGACACCGGTCTATAGTTTAGTGCCTCTTTTCTGTCTCCTTTTAAAGATGGGGACTACGTTGGCCTTCTTCCATACCTCAGGTATCTGCCCATTTTCAAGGGATGTGTTGAATATTATGGTAAGTGGCACACTCAGTACCTCAGCTCCTTCCCGAAGAACCCACGGGGAGATATTGTCCGGACCCATCGCCTTTGAGGTATCAAGTTCACTGAGTAACTGCTTCACCTCCTCCTCAGTTGTGTGTATGCCCTCTAGCACTTGATACATCCCTTGTTGGTGATGCACCCCGTTCTGTCTACTCAGCTGCCTTCCTTCCTCCACTGTGAATACTTCCTTAAACCTCAAGTTGAGCTCCTCACATACCTCTTGATCGTTACTTGTGAGTTCCCCATCTTTCCCATCGTGTGTATGTGTGTGTGTATATGTGTGTATATATATGTGTGTGTGTATATATATGTGTGTGTGTATATGTGTATATGTGTGTGTATGTGTGTGTGTATATATATGTACTCACCTAGTTGATGTTGCAGGTGTCGATTCATAGCTCCTGGCGTGTATGTGTGTACTCACCTAATTGTGGTTGCAGGGATCGAGACTCAGCTCCTGGCCCCGTGTGTGTATATGTGTGTGTGTATGTGTGTGTGTATGTGTGTGTATGTGTGTGTATGTGTGTGTATGTGTGTGTATGTGTGTGTATGTGTGTGTATGTGTGTGTATGTGTGTGTATGTGTGTGCATGTACTCACCTAATTGTGGTTGCAGGGGTCGAGACTCAGCTCAGTGTGTGTGTGTGTGACCCAACAATTAATATTTGCACCAATAACTCATTACAGTTGTGATCGGATGTAGACTAGTAAATTGCTCATTACTTTATAATTTGTTCATGATTGCAACCATGTATAAACGTAAGTAAATTTACTTACTTACATGATTCATTACCTTGTAACTTGTGAATTCATTACCTTTGTATCTTGTTCAGCTATCAAAACTTTGGGGCCCAGTCTCTGGACCCTTTATATACCTCTGTAATCTGTAAATACCTTTGTAACTTGTCATGATTGTGACCAGATCTACCAGAGTTCATTACCTTTGTAACTTGCTCAGCTATCAAACTTTGAGGCCCTGTCCCTGGACCCATTATGTACCTCTGTAATCTTTTGACTACCGCCCACAGGATGGGTATGGGGTGCATAATAAAAATATTAAACTAACTTCAAACTTTTAACGCTGGTAAACTATATCCAGATGAACCATTGGTGGATTCCTATTTTGTGTTTTATAATTTATTATGAAATGTTTATGTTTTTAATCCGTTTTGGAGGGGGCGTTGACCCCCTAAACTCTAGATGATCAATAATTAAAATAATGTAATAAAAAATACAGTAAATGGCTATGGAAAATAAATGACAGGTAAGTAAATTACAGGAAAAAATGTCAGGAAAATCCACAATATATTTCAATAGTAAAAACAGGATGGTTACAGGAAAAAACACACAGGAAAAACCTAACCAAAACCAAAATTATATAGTTTAAAAAACCCACGGAACGGGTTTGAATCTATGGGGAGTGAGTCGTTATACAGTACACCTGTACTGTATAACAGTCCTTTACCCCACATATCACTGATAATCATGCAACTTGCAATATTAGTACCTAACATATTACTTACCTAGCAGTAAGTAGGTACCTGGGTGTTAGTCGACTGTTGTGGGACACATCCTGGTGGCCCGGTGGTCTGGTTGCTTGAGCTCTCGCTTCACACACGGAGGGCCCGGGTTCGATTCCCGGCGGGTGGAAACATTTCGACGTGTTTCCTTACACCTGTTGTCATGTTCACCTAGCAGCAAATAGGTACCTGGGTTGTTAGTCGACTGGTGTGGGTCGCATCCTGGGGGACAAGATTAAGGACCCCAATGGAAATAAGACAGACAGTCCTCGATGACGCACTGACTTTCTTGGGTTATCCTGGGTGGCTAACCCTCCGGGGTTAAAAATCCGAAGAAATCTTATCTTATCTTAAGATTAACTTACTAAGTTGCCCGAAACGCCCTGCGTAACTAGGGACTATCTATATAGTGTACAAATGATGTCAGCTATGTCTGTATCAGTTGTATCATGTACTGGTAGAAATATAGATTATTATTATTGTACAATACTAGTAGTATAATATTCACAGTAATACTAATATTAGTAACTGCTGTAGAATGTCCTGTAGGTGTCCCTTGGCTTACCTGGGTGTTAGTCGACTGTTATGGTTGTTATCCCAGGGGGTGGTAATATTATTTATTTACTACAAGTACATGTACAAGGTATACAGGCCTAGCTGACATCAGTGACATACTACTACATGATAAGCATGATACAATGTTTGTACAGAGGTGAAGGACATTTTGGTGTGCGTGCAGAAAGCCCCTTAATATGCAGAGCATTTCGGGTAACCTTTAAGACTATCTTAAGATTAGATAACTCGAGCTGGCCTTTGAAATAAGCTGGGGTAGGAAAACAGCCCATAAAACTGACGTGTGTAATAACAATATTACCAGTACAATACATATTTGCTTATGTAAATATTTGGAAAGCCTTACCCGAGTGAGAGAGAGAGACTGGAGGTGGGTCGGGACGTCTGAGATGCAGTTGGTGACAAACATTGCGACACTGCTCAGGTACTGCACCAGGAATGTTACTGTCAAGGTGGCTGGTACTCTGGGATCCTGAGACACACACGCTGTTAGCAACTCCTCTACTACTCTTGATTAAGATCATTTGAACTACTACTATTTTAAGATGAGTCGAACTACCACTATTTTAGCTTAAGACGAGTCGAACTACTACTGCTGCAGCTTAAGATGAGCTGAACTATTACCAATTTAGCTTATGAGTTGAAAAACTAAGTACTAGCATGTTGCTTACAAGACTATTAACCAAAGATTTCAATAATTCCACAAATGTTGAATGACTCTAATGAGGTTTTCTATTTTTGGATCCTTTCCTTCATAAGGAAGCGCCTTCATGCTGGCGATCGGATCTTGATTCAAACAATTTGATCTGTTCTCTCCTACCTTACATCAAACCTGTTTATCTTCCATTTCCTAGGCGCTGTATGACCCTTATGGGTTTAACACTTTCATGAACGCAAAAATAATAAAAATAATAATAATAGTGGTAAATTATGCAAATTTAACAAAGGATAACTCAAGGAAATCAAACATGACATTGTTGACAAGACATCAGTGAACATTATTATATGAATGGTGATCATTAGAACAATGAAGGCAGGGGATGTGATAATGCAGGGGATGTGATAATGCAGGGGATGTGATAATGCAGGGGATGTGATAATGCAGGGGATGTGATAATGCAGGGGATGTGATAATGCAGGGGAGTGATAATGCAGGGGATGTGATAATGCAGGGGAGTGATAATGCCAGAGGATCTCACTTTCAAAGACCACAACAATGTATCTACCACACCTGCTAAAGCTCTCGCTTCACACATGGAGGTCCCGGGTTCGATTCCCGGCGGGGTGGAAACATTTCGACGTGTTTCCTTACACCTGTTGTCATGTTCACCTAGCAGCAAATAGGTACCTGGGTGTTAGTCGACTGGTGTGGGTCGCATCCTGGGGGACAAGATTGAGGACCCCAATGGAAATAAGACAGACAGTCCTCGATGACGCACTGACTTTCTTAGGTTATCCTGGGTGGCTAACCCTCCTGGGTTAAAAATCCGAAGAAATCTTATCTTATCTTATCTTATGATGATTCTCTTCAAATCGCTTGTTCTCTCTAGGCTGGAATATTGTTGTACACTAACGGTCCCTTTCAAGGCAGGTGAAATTGCTGACTGGAGAATGTGCAGAGAACCTTCATGGCAGACATAAGTACGATAAAGCATCTAAATTACTGGAAATGGTTAAAGTCCCTTGATTTGTATCCCCTGGAATGCAGGCGAGAATGATACCTGGAGAGAGAGTTTACCTGGAGAGAATTCCAGGGGTCAACGCCCCTGCGGCCCGGTCTGTGACCAGGCCTCATGATACATGATAATATACACCTGGAAAATCCTAGAGGGATTAGTACCAAATTTGCACATGAAAATTACTCCCTACGAAAGTAAAAGACTTAGCAGGAGATGCAACATCCCCCTAAGAGACAACACGGTAAGTGTCAGGGGCCCAAGACTGTTCAACTACCTCCCAGCATACATAAGGGGGATTACCAACAGATCCATGGTTGTCTTCAGGAAGGCACTGGACAGCCACCTAAAGTCAGTACTTGATCAGCCAGGCTGTGGTTTGTACGTCGGTTTGTGTGCGGCCAGCAGTAACAGCCTGATCCACTGGGAGACCTGGTCACAGACCAGGCTGCGGGGGCACTGACCCCCAAAACCCTCTCCAGGTATACTCCAGGATAAAGGTAGCATTATAAATTATTATTATTATTAATACACTGGCCGTCTCCTACTGAGGCAGGGTGACTGGCAGGGTGACTGGCAGGGTGACTGACAGGGTGACCCGAAAAAGAAGAAACGTAAAGTTTTTCTTCTTTTTATAGTTAATAATTTATACAGGAAAAGAGGTTACTAGCCTCTTGCTCCTGGCATTTTAGTCGCCTTTTACGACACGCATGGCTTCTGGAGGAAGGATTCTTCACTCCCTGCGACACACATGGCTTCTGGAGGAAGGATTCTTCTCCAGTTCCCCATGGAGAACGTGTATATTTCACAATAAAGGAAGGGAGCACTGCATCAAACTGAAGTTTTAATATTATTATTATGTTTATGGGGGAATTTCTAAACCCGTCGAGATGGGGAAAGGGAAGGAATGATGATAATGATGATGGGAGATTAAGATAACTTAAGCTGGTACAGATAATAATGACATATCTGAGAGTGTTAACTTACCCCATGCACGGTGTAGGTGATAGTAGTGTAGAGCCGTGGTAGTCCACACACGACCATCAACAACCAGAACAAAAATAGTACAGCGCTGTTTCGCTCGCCATGTTTCCTTCCCATTAATACAAGTGTCACTTGAAGAGCCTTCACCCAGAAAATTTATTAACAGGGTTATGAAAAAAAATTCCAGGACAAAAAATGTTATGTCACCTAAAGGAAATATGTGTGTGTGTGTTAGTTACCATTTTGTCCTAGGCACATGTCAATTAGACACTAGGCCTGTTGTATATATGTGTGTGTGTGTGTATGTAAGGAAACACTTCGAAATGTTTCTGCCCCACCGGGAATTGAACCCGGCCCCTCCGTGCGTGGAGCAAGAGCTTTACCCACTAGGCCACTCTCTCTCTGGGTGTGTGTGTGTGTGTGTACTCACCTATTTGTACTCACCTATTTGTGGTTGCAGGGGTCGATTCATAGCTCCTGGCCCCACCTCTTCACTGATTGCTACTAGGTCCTCTCTCTCCCTGCTCCATGAGCTTTATCAAACCTAGTCTTAAAACTATGTATGGTTCCTGCCTCCACTATGTCGCTTTCTAAGCTATTCCACTTCCTGACAACTCTATGACTGAAGAAATACTTCCTAACATCCCTTTGACTCATAGGAGTCTTCAACTTCCAATTGTGACCCCTTATTTTATATGTCGTTATCATGTCTCCCCTAACCCTCCTGTCCTCTAGTGTCGTCAGGCTGATTTCCCTTAACCTTTCTTCGTAGGACAATCCCCTTAGCTCTGGGACTAGTCTTGTTGCAAACCTTTGCACTTTCTCTAATTTCTTGACGTGCTTGACCAGGTGTGGGTTCCAAACCGGTGCTGCATACTCCAGTATGGGCCTGACGTATATGGTATACAGAGTCTTGAATGATTCCTTAGTGAGGTATTGGAATGCTATTCTTAGGTTTGCCAGCCGCCCGTATGCTGCAGCAGTGTGTGTGTGTGTGTGTGTGTGTACTCACCTAGTTGTGGTTGCAGGGGTCAGGTCATAGCTCCTGGCCCCGCCTCTTCACTGGCCTCTACTGTGTGTGTATGTGTACTCACCTAATTGTACTCACCTAATTGTGGTTGCAGGGGTCGAGACTTAGCTCCTGGCCCCCGCCTCTTCACTGACCGCTACTAGGTCCTCTCTCTCCCTGCTCCATGAGCTTTATCATACCTCGTCTTAAAGCTATGTATGGTTCCTGCCTCCACTACATCACTTGCTAGACTATTCCACTTCCTGACAACTCTGTGACTGAAGAAATACTTCCTAACATCCCTTAGATTCATCTGAGTCTTCAACTTCCAATTGTGACCCCTTGTTTCTGTGTCCCATCTCTGGAACATCCTGTCTCTGTCCACCTTATCTATTCCTCGCAGTATTTTGTATGTCGCTATCATGTCTCCCCTTACCCTCCTGTCCTCCAGTGTCGTCAGGCCGATTTCCTTTAACCTTTCTTCGTAGGACATTCCCCTTAGCTCTGGAACTAACCTTGTTGCAAACCTTTGCACTTTCTCTAATTTCTTGACGTGTGTGTGTGTGTGTGTGTGTGTGTGTGTGTGTGTGTGTGTGTGTGTGTGTGTGTGTGTGTGTGTGTGTGTGTGTACGTACTTGCTGACTAGGCTAATGCGGTAACAAGCTTAGTGAAAATTCAATGTTGCAAAACTATGAAAACTAGTCTGAACATTACAAAATTAATATATTAACTTATATTAAATAATAATTTAGGCTGACCTAACATAGGTTTGGTAGGATTAAAGTAAATTTATCAAGGCCTAAAACGTTAGTTTACAAAAATCTATCAATGGATAAGATTAAATTTTCGAAATTATTTTTTATTCTAGAAGTTCGGCTAATTTGACTGTTTCTGCATAAGCTTAATATCTATAACAATTATAGTTTACCTGTGTCACTTTGTATATAATCTGAGTATTGTATATCGTGATGTGCATGCACACACAACAGCAGTGTGTATATATACACTTAGAGGGATATATATTTCAGTAAATCTACACTTAGAATTTACTTTAATTCCTATATTAGATATTAAAGTTAGCATCACTGACTGGTGACATCCAACTTTAAAGTCCCTCGTATAGCCGATAGGCTATAAACTTAATAAAGAACTAACCTGTGTAAGAAGGAGGGCGACAGAGGCCACGTAGTCTGCAGGTACCACGACCTGGCGTCTCTCAACCCACGACCACACCACCTCCACACCCGCCGTCACGACCATCAACACAGACACCATCTGAAAGAGGTGGACCCCTCAAGGGAGGTTCCTGGACGCTGGTGAGGGGCTCTTGATCTAGGGAATTGGATCTGTGCTCCAGTTCCCTGACGTGAGCCTGAATACCTTCCATCCCTCCCCTGCAGGCGCTGTATAATCAATATGGGTTTAGCGCTCTTCCCATTATTATAATAATAATGAAAGGTGGATGGGGTCACTATACGGATGACTTTTGGAGTCACGGACCTTCAACGGGGAAGGGAGGGGGTCCTTGATCCAGTGAATTAAACCTATCCTCTCTTTTCCTGGATCAATTTTGACTGCCTTCTATTCGCCAGGCACTGTACGACTAAGTACAACAATGATACTAGTGCTCGTGGGATGATGTCAGTGTGTAATTCTAGAAAGGTGTATAATGATCTAATTGTGGAACGGTGTATTATGGTATGACTGGAATGTCACGATTGTGAAACAGAGTCAGTATTACAGGCGACCTCAAATCGACAGATATATAAAATAATCATGACTGGGATCTGTCGGTCATTCACTATGGGCGGGCCTTGGCGCTTCTCAAAATGATCTCTGTTGCGTTATAAAAAAGATGGACTACTCACCACCTTGGTGTAGCTGAGGGCTGACCATGGAACCAAGTCTTTAGGTCTGCGGTTGAGGGAGGAAAGGTAGAATAGGCTGGTTATGCAGAGGAGAGCGCATGGAACCCACACCAGCACTGTCCTCTCAACACACCTTCCAAAGTCTGGTACCTCTGTGTTCCACGCCGCACTCACGTTCTGTGGAGAACAAAAAGGCACAATACCGTAACTGGAACAATACACAAATAACCCGCAAATACAAGAGAGGAGCTTATGACGACGTTTCTGTCCGACTTGGACCATTTACAAAGTCGACACCGAAGGTAAGCGTGTTATTCTCAAAGCTTCGGGGTCGACTTTGTAAATTGTCCAGTCGGACCAAAACATCGTCGTAACATCCTCTTTCTTATGTGCGGGTTATTTGTGTAACGTTGTGTGGGTCACGTCGCATCTTAAACCTCAGGCCTACTGCATTGCTTTGTGGGCTTAATACAGTGCCTACTGCAATACTTTGAAGATCTACTGGTGCTTTGTGGGCCTATTACAGTGCCTTAATAAGTAAGGACCCCAATAGAAAAGTCACTGACTTTTTTTGGGGGGTTATCATAGGTAATTTACATATGCTAGCATGTATAATAGATGTGCATTTGTGGACCTGTACCTAAATAAACTTACATAATCTACTTCTTTCTGTATTCAGCACATTCAGATTTCTTTGCAAACATTTCCTGCACAAAAGATGTTTGATTTCCTGTACAATATCAAGATCACTCACCCAAAATGGTTCATTGCACAGACGAGAGAAGAAATCCTGATGTATGGTTGTTGCTTCTAGAGAACCCATCATATAACCTGCTTCGCGCTGCTCTCACACACTAGCTCACTCCTGCACGACAACTTAAAAATATAGTAAATATAAGTTTATAGGTTTTAAAAAGAGTGGAAACAATCTTAGAATTTATTAGTCAGCTGTCTGATAAACAATCTGAGTTGAAAAAAAATGTATATAGGTTATTGAGATTTGTAGAATGCAGTTTGTGTACAATGTGTAGTAATACTAAGACCGGATTTATACATAAGCTAAAAAAGCTACGGCTTAGGGCCGATTATTGTCACACCCTGCGTCATTATGTACTGGAGTGAGATAAAATTAATGAATTCATAGACTACTCACTCAGAAATGTTCAAGATATGTCAAAGTATTTTATCCACAGTGGTATATTACAGACCATTCTGGAAAAATACCCTGACTTTGCTCCCTGTAAATAAAGCATTGATACGGGGGGGTGTGTGTGTGTATGTATATATGTGTGTATGTGTATGTGTGTATGTATATACATATATGTGTGTGTGTGTATATGTATGTGTATATGTATATGTGTGTGTGTGTGACCCAACAATTAAAATTTGCACCAATAACTCATTACAGTTGTGGCTGGGTGTAGACTAATAGATTGCTCATTGCTTTATAATTTGTTCATGAGTGCAACCATGTACAGACGTAAGTAAATTTACTTACATGATTCATTACCTTGTAACTAGTGAATTCATTACCATTGTACCTTGTTCAGCTATCAAAACTTTGGGGCCCAGTCTCTGGACCCTATATATACCTCTGTAATCTGCAAATACCTTTGTAACTTGTCATGATTGTGACCATCTGAGTTCATTACCTTTGTAACTTGCTCAGCTATCAAACTTTGAGGTCCAGTCCCTGGACCCATTATGTACCTCTGTAATCTTTTGACTACCGCCCACAGGATGGGTATGGGCTGCATAATAAAGATATCAAACTAAACTTAGGGCCTCACAGTCTGAAAGTGCCTCTCAAAAATCAGGCATGGATTCAGAGCCTAAATCCGGCTCTGAACCCCATGCTTAATACAATTCTTAAATTATCACAAGGATATGTAATGTCACCATGGTTGTTCAATATATTTATAGATGGGGTTGTAAGAGAAGTGAATGCGCGGGTCTTGGCAAGAGGTGTTGGGTTAAAAGATAAAGAATCTAACACAAAGTGGGAGTTGTCACAGTTGCTTTTTGCTGATGACACTGTGCTTTTAGGAGATTCTGAAGAGAAGTTGCAGAGGTTGGTGGATGAGTTTGGTAGGGTATGTAAAAGAAGGAAATTGAAAGTGAATATAGGAAAGAGTAAGGTGATGAGGATAACAAAAAGATTAGGTAATGGAAGATTGGATATCAGGTTGGAGGGAGAGAGTATGGAGGAGGTGAATGTATTCAGATATTTAGGAGTGGACCTGTCAGGAGATGGGTCTATGAAGGATGAGGTGAATCATAGAATTGATGAGGGTAAAAGGGTGAGTGGTGCACTTAGGAGTCTGTGGAGACAAAGAACTTTGTCCGTGGAAGCAAAGAGGGGAATGTATGAGAGTATAGTTATACCAACGCTCTTACATGGGTGTGAAGCATGGGTGGTGAATGTTGCAACAAGGAGAAGGCTGGAGGCAGTGGAGATGTCGTGTCTGAGATCAATGTGTGGTGTGAATATAATGCAGCGAATTCGTAGTGTGGATTTAGGAGGAGGTGCAGGATTACCAAGACTATTATCCAGAGGGCTGAGGAGGGGTTGTTGAGGTGGTTTGGACATGTAGAGAGGATGGAACAAAGTAGAATGACTTCGAGAGTGTATAAATCTGTAGTGGAGGGAAGGCGGGGTAGGGGTCGGCCTAGGAAAGGTTGGAGGGAGGGGGTAAACGAGGTTTTGTGTGCGAGGGGCTTGGACTTCCAGAAAGCATGCATGAGCGTATTTGATAAGAGTGAATGAAGACAAATGGTTTTTAATACTTGACGTGCTGTTGGAGTGGAAGCAAAGTAACATTTATGAAGGGATTCAGGGAAACCGGCAGGCCGGACTTGAGTCCTGGAGATGGGAAGTACAGTGCCTGCATTCTGAAGGAGGGGTGTTAATGTTGTTCTGGAGTGGAGGCCAATGACTGTGCCTCTGCTCCAGAAGTGTTTTCAGTTTGTGTAAGATTTCTGTCATTTGTTGTCAGTCTTTTTTTCTTCATGGCACTAAAAAATCTTCTCTGGAGGGGTTATGGTTCCTCTCTTTTGTTTCCCATAGTCTGGCTGGTCTGTGTCTTCTTGTTCCCTTTAGATGATGTGCCTGGCAGTATGCGTTGTAGCATTTTCTTTCATGGAGTGACGAGTGACACATTTCGTGACACATACGACATAAACTTCTGAATCACCTCTTACTTAAACATGATTTCCCATTATATCTATTACGTGATATGCAAAAGAGTGATTCATATTTAATAGTAAGGCTAATATTGAGCTTAGGGACACCAACAATCTACCCATAGCCTGGCAAAAATTGAGGAAGAATTCTTTCCACTTCCCCATGGAGATAAGAGGAAATAAACAAGAACAAGATCTAGTAAGAAAATGGAAGAAAACCCAGAGGGGTGTGTATACAGTGTAATATTTAGTTTATTTTACAAATGAGTTTATGAAAAATGTTAAGAAGCGTAACGTAACTTAACGAAATTCACATAACTCAGCCTAAAATAACCTAACGTAACTTAACCTTACTTTGCCATCGGTACTGGTGCATCTAAACAAACAAACAAACAAATTTTATTTCATTGCAATTTTACATAGATTTTGTAGTTACAATCATAAACTGAAGTGCTCTTTGTTATATTCTACCATGAATAAATAATAAGCGTTGATTGACTAAGACATTCTGCATAACCAAAATGACACAAATTGCACAAGCAATAAAATTGTTATTGCTTGTGCAATTTTTTGGTGAAGGACGTTGTTAGTAATAACAGTAGCGTACCCCATGAAAAACTTGCATTGAATAAACAATCAATATTGCAAACCAAAATGAACTCATATGTATTATTAATTGATTATTCGTAATTCAATTTGTGGAACGTTTTAAATGCGTATATCTTGAATTTAAAAAATTTAGGGTTACTAAAGGGTCAAAATATGTTAATATTTAAAGATTTTATTAATACTGGAACTTATTTTGGTTATATTTACAATACATATCTAAGTACATTATGTGGAAGTTGTATTTTGGGGAAATATTAACGAATATTGTTTAGTCATTTTGGTTGTGCAGAATGTCTTAGTCAATCAACGTTTATTATTTATTCATGTTAGAATATAACAAAGATGCACCAGTACCGATGGCAAAGTAAGGTTAAGTTACGTTAGGTTATTTTAGGCTGAGTTATGTGAATATTCGTTAAGTTACGTTACGTTTCTTAACATTTTCATAAACTATCTCATTTGTAAAATAAACTAAATATTACAAAATTGAAACTATAATTAATGGCCAAAATCCACCGTCAGTAGTCGTCTACAATTACCATATATTAAAAAAAAGGCCCATTTCTTGAGACAAAATTTACACAAAAACCTTTTTCAGTTTACACAAATTAAATATGTTTTCCATTGCACAAACCAGCCAAGAATACACACGTTCAAATTAAAAAAAAAAAATCTCGTAACTCGATGGAGCACTAAACTCAATATCTGGCATAAGTAAGTCAAGTCCTTGCTGGTAGGAAAGTTATAAATGTGCCAGCTTATCAATACTTACCCATGATGTTCAACTGTATCCCCATCATGTTCTCTCAGCTCAGGCTGACAAACTTCAATACCTCAAATTAGGTTAAGTTAAACAATATTTGTCAGGAAACAGGACAAGTGTTTCCTGACTCGGGTCTGAGTCATATGATAACCCACCACTGGCGCTTTTGGCTATCTGCCCGAGGCCTTCCTCTGGCTTACCGGTCCATCCCTTTCAAAAAATGAAAAATATATGCTTAGACCTTAAATGTTAATCCACCGTATACGATTACAAGAAAAAGCTTCTTGTGTGATGGAGTAAGACAAGAAAGTCGTTTTGCATAAAGGGTGTTCAGTGAAGAGCTCTTCTTATGGCCTCGTAAAAACAATGGATATAGATGAAGGTAGTCGAAAAATATAGTTTTACTTTAATGTAAAATTGCTTTTAACTACTAACTCTTCACTGTTTGTTGATTAAATCAGCAAATCCTAAATCAGTTAGTCTCTTTTAGATTAAACAATAATAATATTCCTCCTCATATGTCACTTTTAGTTAAAATAGATTGACTCAATCATCGCAAAGCCGACATACTACACCCTTAAACCATTTTTTTGTTTTTAAATATCATCCTTAGTTAGTTAGTTTAATGTCTCTATTATGCACCAATACCTATCCTGTGGGTGGTAGTCAAAAGATTACAGAGGTACATAATGGGTCCAGGGACTGGACCATATAGTTTTGATAGGTAAACAAGTTACAGCGGTAATGAACTACTTACATGCTTTTGTCTGGTTACAGTCATAATGATAAGATAAGATTTCTTCGGATTTTTAACCCCGGAGGGTTAGCCACCCAGGATAACCCAAGAAAGTTAGTGCGTCATCGAGGACTGTCTGTCTTATTTCCATTGGGGTCCTTAATTTTGTCCCCCAGGATGCGACCCACACCAGTCGACTAACACCCAGGTACCTATTTGCTGCTAGGTGAACATGACAACAGGTGTAAGGAAACACGTCGAAATGTTTCCACCCCGCCGGGAATCGAACCCGGGCCCTCCGTGTGTGAAGCGAGAGCTTTAGCCACCAGGCCACCGGGGCTGGTGGTCACAAAAATATTACCTTATATTATAGCTAGACATGCTTGAATTTCAACAAGTTTATGTGGTTATGTGTTATTTACAGTAGGCAAAGTTAGGGTATAGATTACACCACATTGTGTGAATACCTCCCACCCAACACTTAAATACTTGCAGCTTGTTTAAGGTTTCTTACACACAAACATTGCATTTTTTCTATAGATATGACCATTAAAAATTGACTAATACCCGGGTATCTATTTTATAATAGATACAACTAACTAGATAAATGACTTCTTCTCAATCATAGGATCAAGTCTCGCCAGTAAAATTCCAAATATCAATCCCCGAGCTAATGATTATCTAGATGGAAACTTCCCAACATTCCTCTATCTTGCACCAACAGAGCCCTTTAAGTTGCCATGATTATTAACTCACTAAAAAATAAATCGGGAAATAATGCTCAAGTCCCACCACTATTGTTCAAACGAGCGGCTCATATCCTTTCACCCCACCATTACATTATTCTTTAACAAATCCCGGCATCATTCAAAACAGCAAGGGTTACTCCAATACACAAAGGTTGTGACCAAACAAATGTAAGCAACTATAGGCCAGTATCAAACTTGCCTTTACTTTCCAAAATCTTCGAGATCATACACAAGAGATTATACTCCTTCCTGGGATATTATTAATGTCTTCCTGTGTGAAAACCGAGAGAAAATAATTATTAAAAATAGAGCACATATCATTCTCCTTGTCAGTAAGATGCCCAGAGTTATTTTTAAGGGGACCTATCTTATCTCTAATTTTTGTTCTATAAACTTGGAAAAAACTTTTTGGGTTAGTTTTTGAATCTCTAGCAACTTTAATTTCATAGTCCTGTTTAGCTTTTCTTATCCCCTTTTTAATTTCCTCTTAATGTCAGTATACTGATTTATAAGATGACCCTCACCTCTTTTTATGCGCCTATAAATTCCTTTCTTCTGCCCTAAAAGATATTTGAGCCTATTATTCATCCAGTTTGGGTCATTTCTACTTGATCTAATTTCTTTATACGGGATAAATGTTCTTTGGGCAGCATGTATAGTGTTCAGAAAACTGTCATATTGATAGCTATCTTCGTTACCCCAGTCCACAGATAATAAGTGTTCTCTAATCCCATTGTAATCTGCTAAGCGAAAATCTGGGACCGTTACTGAGTTATCCCTACTATCATACATCTATTCAATGTGGTCGCTTGTGCCGAGTTCCTATGTAATTTCTAAATTAATAACAAGGGTTTCCTTGTTTGCCAGAACCAAGACAAGTAGGTTATTTCCCCTTGTAGGTTCTGTCACAAACTGCTTCAAAAAACAATCCTGAACTACTTCTAAAAAGTCGTTAGATTCTAAATTCCCTGTCAAGAAATTCCAATCAATTTGACTAAAGTTAAAGTCCCCTAGAATTACTACGTTATCATGCCTTGTGGCCTTAACAATTTCCTCCCAAAGTAGCCTCTCTTGTTCCCTATCTAAGTTTGGAGGACGGTATATCACGCCTAAAATCAATTTTTCACACCCCTCTGAAAATTCTATCCAGACAGACTGTATGTATTATTTCAGACTTTATACCCGTTTTTATGCAACAAGTTAAATGATCACGGACATAGAGTGCCACCTCACCCCCCTTCCCGATACTTCTGTCTACTTGGAACAATTTAAAACCCTGGATGTGACATTCAGCAGGCATGACCCGATTTTTCATATTAAACCATGTCTCAGTTATTGCAAAAACATCAATATTACCCGCACTAGCAACTAATCTTAACTCGTCCATCTTATTCCTAGCACTACGACTATTGGTGTAATATACATTTAAAGACCCTCCTTTCTCTTTACCCTTCCTGCTCAATTCTGTTTTTCCACTATACCTAATACTGTCCTTGTCATCTAGTGCCACTGGCTTTCCAGTATCCACCTTATTCTGCCTATTACTAGTTCCCTTAGAACTCATAATATTACTACACTGGGACTTCACTGTTTTTCCCCCAAAACCCATACCACTAACTATTTCTAGTTTAAAGCCCTAACAGCTCCCTCCACTGCAGTTGCCAGTGCCCCCACCCCAGACCTGGATAAGTGAACCCCATCCCTGGCATACATGTCATTTCTGCCATAGAAGAGGTCCCAGTTGTCTATGAATGTTACTGCATTTTCCTTACAGTATTTGTCCAGCCAGCAATTGACACCAATTGTCCTGGACAACCATTCATTTCCAACTCCTCTCCTTGGCAAAATACCACATATGACAGGGTTCCCACCCTTCTTCCTAATTGTCTATTGCTGACGTATACCTGCTAGTCAGGTCCTCACTCCTACGTCTGCCAACATCGTTGCCTCCAGCACTGAGATAGATAATAGGATTGCTCCCATTACCTCTCATGATGTCGTCCAGACGGCTAACAATATCCTCCATCCCAGCCCCAGGAAAGCAAACCCTCTGTCTCCTACTCCTATCCTTCAAACAGAAGGCCCTGTACATATACCTAACCTGGCTATCCCCAACAGCAACAATGTCTTGCATTCATTGTAAACTGATAAATTTAATATTACACTCACCTAAGTGACTGTATGTACAAAATTACTCATACTGTTATTGCCTTATTAATCTTAAGTTAGTCTAAAGTTCACCCGAAATGATCTGAATAAAAAGGGGCTTTCGGCATGTACACCCAAATGTTATTCTCCTTTGTATAAACATTGTATTAAGCTGAAATAAAATTATTATTATTATTTGTAGCTATATAAGTCATGGCAAAAGTTATAGGAGACTTGCTTATAAAATCACGTTGCTGAAAGTTAGGTAGGAAGCCTACAAGCAGTAAATCACTTTAATGGAAGTTAGGTAGGAAGCCTACAAACAGTAAATCACGTTGCTGAAAGTTAGGTAGGAAGCCTACAAGCAGTAAATCACTTTGATGGAAGTTAGGTAGGAAGCCTACAAGCAGTAAATCACGTTGCTGGAAGTTAGGTAGGAAGCCTACAAAGAGTAAATCACGTTGCTGGAAGTTAGGTAGGAAGCCTACAAAGAGTAAATCACGTTGCTGGAAGTTAGGTAGGAAGCCTACAAACAGTAAATCACGTTGCTGGAAGTTAGGTAGGAAGCCTACAAGCAGTAAATCACGTTGATGGAAGTTAAGTAGGAAGCCTACAAGCAGTAAATCACAGATACATAGACAGCAAAACTATTATAAAGAAGTTTCTCTCAGTGAGAACTTTTTCAAAGCTTTTACTGAGTGTCTTTGTTATACTCAGCTATGCCGACGAGCTGCCATGATCAAGAACAGGCAACTGGTAAGAGCTGCTGCCCAACATGGTGCAACGTGGTTAAATGTACATGCTCTCTGCTATTCTTAGTACTGTCGTCTACAGTGAGATATTCACACGCTGCTTGTGTTATCATGAATTTATCTGTTTCTTCACGTCATTGTAACGAGTGGGGCAACTAGCCTACACCAGAGGTGTATCTCTCGCTAGACATACTCCAAATTTACATAAATCCTTATTTTCAGGGATTAAATCGTCATTATTATTGGTGTCTAGATAGATTATATCAATGGTAAGCCTTCGTGGAGTCGCTGGGTTTTAAAATTTAACAAACTTAATTCAAAGGTAATGGGGGAAGGGGGAGCTCCACCCGCATCGACTCATTTAAATTACAAACAAAACATTCCAGACAGATACTGAGCCTGAGTTACTAATGTGCACCACATCCTGGGAAAAGGGAATTTGCAATAAAAATTTGTAGGAAACTTTCAGACCTACTGGAAGCATTCTTTGGTTAAAGGCATTTGCACAATGCGCGTATCTAATAATAGCTAAAAAAAATCCTACCTTGATTATGATTATTAACTAAAATAGCATTCGACATACACTGCCAGCTGATGCCTTACATCCACAGTGAAGGTTGACACCATCATACTAGAATTCTTTTTTATTTCATGCACACTATATCTTTTCTTTATCGTAGCTAGCTAGTTTGATAGCAATACTTCCTAGTGACGGCGTGTGGGTCAGTAAGGCACGCAATATCCATGTATACTAATGTCAACAACAAGCTGGAGCGTCCAAGTGCACACACCTGCACTAGAACAACAAGCTGGAGCGTCCAGTGTGCACACACCTGCACTAGAACAACAAGCTGGAGCGTCCAGTGTGCACACATCTGCACTAGAACAATAAGCTGGAGCGTCCAGTGTGCACACACCTGCACTAGAACAACAAGCTGGAGCGTCCAATGTGCACACACCTGCACTAGAACAACAAGCTGGAGCGTCCAGTGTGCACACACCTGCACTAGAACAACAAGCTGGAGCGTCCAGTGTGCACACACCTGCACTAGAACAACAAGCTGGAGCGTCCAGTGTGCACACACCTGCACTAGAACAATAAGCTGGAACGTCCAACATGCACACACCTGTACTAGAACAATAAACTGGAACGTCCAACATGCACACATCTGCACTAGAACAATAAGCTGGAGCGTCCAGTGTGCACACATCTGCACTAGAACAATAAGCTGGAGCGTCCAGTGTGCACACACCTGCACTAGAACAATAAGCTGGAGCGTCCAAGTGCACACACTGCACTAGAACAATAAGCTGGAGCGTCCAGTGCTGCACACACTGCACTAGAACAATAAGCTGGAACGTCAACATGCACACACTGCACTAGAACAATAAGCTGACGTCCAAGTGCACACACTCTGCACTAGAACAACAAGCTGGACGTCCAACATGCACACATCTGCACTAGAACAATAAGCTGGAACGTCCAAATGCACACACCTGCACTAGAACAATAAGCTGGAGCGTCCAGTGTGCACACATCTGCACTAGAACAATAAGCTGGAGCGTCCAGTGTGCACACACCTGCACTAGAACAATAAGCTGGAGCGTCCAGTGTGCACACACCTGCACTAGAACAATAAGCTGGAGCGTCCAGTGTGCACACACCTGCACTAGAACAATAAGCTGGAACGTCCAACATGCACACATCTGCACTAGAACAATAAGCTGGAAGCGTCCAGTGTCACACATCTGCACTAGAACAATAAGCTGGACGTCCAGTGCACACACCTGCACTAGAACAATAAGCTGGAGCGTCCAGTGTGCACACACCTGCACTAGAACAATAAGCTGGAACGTCCAACATGCACACACCTGCACTAGAACAATAAGCTGGAGCGTCCAGTGTGCACACATCTGCACTAGAACAATAAGCTGGAACGTCCAATGCACACACCTGCACTAGAACAATAAGCTGGAACGTCCAGTGCACACATCTGCACTAGAACAATAAGCTGGAGCGTCCAGTGTGCACACACCTGCACTAGAACAATAAGCTGGAGCGTCCAACGTGCACACATCTGCACTAGAACAATAAGCTGGAACGTCCAACATGCACACACCTGTACTAGAACAATAAGCTGGAACGTCCAACATGCACACATCTGCACTAGAACAATAAGCTGGAACGTCCAACATGCACACATCTGTACTAGAACAATAAGCTGGAACGTCCAACATGCACACACCTGTACTAGAACAATAAGCTGGAACGTCCAACGTGCACACACCTGCACTAGAACAATAAGCTGGAACGTCCAACATGCACACACCTGTACTAGAACAATAAGCTGGAACGTCCAAATGCACACACCTGTACTAGAACAATAAGCTGGAACGTCCAGTGCACACACCTGTACTAGAACAATAAGCTGGAACGTCCAACGTGCACACACTGCACTAGAACAATAAGCTGGAACGTCCACATGCACACACCTGACTAGACAATAAGCTGGAACGTCCAACATGCACACACCTGCACTAGAACAATAAGCTGGAACGTCCAACATGCACACATCTGTACTAGTACAAGCTGGAGCGTCCAGTGTGCACACATCTGCACTAGAACAACAAGTTGGAACGTCCAGCCTGCACATACCTGTACTAGTACAAGCTGGAGCGTCCGACGTACACACCTGCACTAGAATAAGATGAAGCGTAAAGCATGCACACACCTGCACTGAACCTATCACCTGGAGATTCCAGGGTAAACGCACCCTGCACGAACAATAGCCTGGAACGCCCAACAGGTTAGGCACCACCATTAAACTAGAACCAAGCTGAAGTCCAACTGATGCCGAACAACTAAGCTGAAGCGTCCAGGTGCACACACCTGCACTAGAGCAACAAGTGGAACGTCCAGCATGCACACATCTGCACTAGAACAACAAGTTGGAACGTCCAGCCTGCACACATCTGCACTAGAATAAGATGGAGCGTAAAGCATGCACACACCTGCACTAGAGCAAGAATGGAGCGACCGCTGTGCCCACACCCTGCGACTAGAGCCATCAAGATGAGAGCGTCCAGCGTACGAACACACCCTGCAGGTAGAGGCAAGATGGAGCATCCAGCATGCACACACCTGCACTAGAGCAAGATGGAGCGACCAGCGTGCACACACCTGCACTAGAGCAACAAGATGGAGCGTCCAGCGTGCACACACCTGCACTAGAGCAAGATGGAGCGTCCAGCGTGCACACACCTGCACTAGAGCAAGATGGAGCGTCCAGCGTGCACACACCTGCACTAGAGCAACAAGCTGCCACGTCTGACGATGATGCCGCTGACAAGTTTCGCTGCACCAGAGTGACGCTGCTGGCCAGTGGCGCCACATTAATTCCAAATCACATTGAACAATATTACACAACGTGTGCTCGTCAGGGGTACGTCTACTGACGTAATATCAGGAGAATACAGTGTACCATTACAATGCTGATAACGAGAGAAGGCGTAGACAGTGAGATGTGATAAGTGTGAGAGGGGTGTGTTCTACTAGGCTAGTTGTGGTTGAGGATGGTCAGTCTCAGAATTACTCACGAACCTCAAGGGGGCTGCTAGGATGCTAGTAAGTGAATATTGATCCAAGGAGATAGAGCTAGCCGCTTCTTCGGATCAAATCTGATTGCTTTATATTACCCAGGTGCTGTTAGTTTTAGTTTAATATCCTTATTATGCAGCCCATACCCATCCTGTGGGCGGTAGTCGAAAGATTACAGGTACATAATGGGTCCGGGGACTGGACTCCAAAGTTTTGATAGCTGAACAAGTTACAGCGGTAATGAACTAGATCTGGTCACAATTATGACCAAGTTTCAAAGGTAATGAGCTCCAGGTAGAGCTGGTCACAATCATGACAGTTACAAAGGTAATGAATCATAAACACGTCCATACATGGTTACAGTCATCAACAAATTACAGTGTAATGAGCAATTAAGAAACATTCTAGGGAATGCATCCCTCCTGAGTTCTGTAATACATATTGTTAAAAGTATGTGTGCAGCTTGCCTTCATAACATACCTCACGCACGTACGTACGCAAGCAAAATCTGATAATGTTACAAACGTTTAAAGTTATGAATAACCAATCTGTTCTAGTTCTTGATAAATACTATAGAACAAAACTTCTGCCGTCTGCATCCTCCAACCCCTACCCCACCCCTTGTTTTGTTAACAAAGGTTTTTACGGGGTTACTTTAAAAAGTTCCTACTTATATTTACAATCTAAGAGCTGTTACCTACATCAGGTCATTTGAAAGCCTTTTTATTCTTATGGGACATACAAATAGGCAATAGGATGAAGTTGCAGCCATCTGGGCCAGCGATTTCATTTAGTCAACTGACTTTATTTCACCACTGCCATTATGTTGTATGAACACGTTCCAGATTTGAGTCATCCTAAGAATAAATGATTTCAGCTGAAGTGTACATGCTGAGTGCAGTTGCTGGTTGCTGCCAGTGTTGTGTAGAAGCTTGACCAGGTGTGGGTTCCATTATGGAACCCACAACTGGTCAAGCACGTCAAGAAATTAAAGAAAGTGTAAAAGTTCGCAACAAGACTAGTCCCGAAGCTAAGGGGTATTTCCTATGAGAGGTTAAGGGAACTCAACCTGACGACACTGTAGAGCAGTGGGTAAATGATAAAGACGTATAAAATACTAAGAGGTTTTTGACAAAGTGGACAGGGACAGAATGTTTCAGAGATGGGACACAGCAACAAGGGGTCACAACTGGAAGTTGAAACTCAGATGAATCATAGGGATGTTAGGAAGTATTTCCTCAGCCTTAGCTCTAAGAAGAGGTACAAAAAAGCTCTTGGAGCAGGGAGAAAGTGGACTTTAATAGCGAGCAGCAAAAAGACGGGGCCAGGAGCTGTGAATAAAACCCTGCAACCACATATAGGTGAGTACACAAACACACACACAAGCAGAACCAACCAAAACTAAATAATCTTAAGTTATCCTATTATACCGTGTTCATCAAGAACTGCAAGAAGCCCCTATCACATGCTTTTAACATCTTATGGAGAGGGAGCATGGACACTGGGATCGTCCCGCAGCTACTAAAAACAACAGACATAGCCCCACTCCACAAAGGCGGCAGTAAAGCAATAGCAAAGAACTACAGAACAATTGCGCTAACGTCCATATCATAAAAATCTTTGAAAGGGTTCTAAGAAGCAAGATCGCCACCTATCTTGATACCCATCAATTGCACAACCCAGGACAGCATGGGTTTATAGCAGGCCGCTCCTGTCTGTCCCAACTACTGGACCACTACGACAAGGTCCTGGATGCTCTAGAAGATAAACAGAATGCAGATGTTATATACACAGACTTTGCAAAAGCCTTTGACAAGTGTGACCATGGTGTAATAGCACACAAAATGCGTGATAAAGGAATAACAGAAAAATTGGTAGATGGATCTATAATTTCCTAACATGTAGAACACAAAGAGTAGTAGTCAACAGAGTAAAGTCTGAGGCAGCTACTGTGAAAAGCTCTGTTCCACAAGGCACAGTACTTGCTCCCATCCTATTCCTCATCCTCATATCAGACATTGATAGGGATATAAGCCACAGTGCTGTGTCTTCCTTTGCAGATGACACCCGAATCTGTATGACAGTGTCCACCGTTGAAGACACTGCAAGACTCCAAGCAGACATAAACCAAATCTTTAAATGGGCTGAAGAAAACAATATGAAGTTCAATGATGAGAAATTTCAATTACTCAGATACGGAAAACGTGAAGAAATTAAAATCTCATCGGAGTACAAAACTAATTCCAACCACACAATAGAGCGAAAAACTAATGTCAAAGACCTGGGAGTGATCATGTCAGAGGATCTCACATTCAAGGACCATAACAAAGTAGCAATTGCATCTGCTCGAAAAATGACAGGATGGAACAATAAGCTGAGAACCTTCAAAACCAGGGATGCCAAGCCCATGCTGACACTTTACAGGTTGCTTGTTCTATCTAGGCTGGAATATTGCTGCACACTAACTGCACCTTTCAAGGCGGGTGAAATTGCTGACCTTGAAAATGTGCAGAGAACCTTCACCGCACGCATAAGTGCGATAAACCACCTCAACTACTGGGAACGCTTGAAGTTCTTAAACCTGTACTCTCTAGAACGCAGGCGGGAGAGATACATTATTATATACACATGGAAAATTCTCGAGGGCTTAGTACCAAACTTGCACACAAAAATCACTCCCTACGAAAGCAAAAGACTCGGCAGGCGATGTAACATCCCCCCAATGAAGAGCAGGGGTGTCACTAGCACGTTGAGGGACAACACAATAAGTGTCAGGGGACCAAGATTGTTCAACTGCATCCCAGCATACATCAGGGGGATTACCAAAAAAAACCTGGCTGTCTTCAAGCAGGCACTGGACAGGCACCTAAAGTCGGTAGCTGATCAGCCGGGCTGTGGTTCGTACGTTGGACTGCGTGCGGCCAGCAGTAACAGCCTGGTTGATCAGGCTCTGGTCCAACAGGAGGCCTGGTCACAGACCGGGCCGCGGGGGCGTTGACCCCTGGAATTCTCTCCAGGTAGACTCCAGGTAATAATAATAATAATAATAATAATAATAATAATAATAATAATAATAATAATAATAATAATAATAATAATTTTTATTTAGACATGATACAAAGATGAACTACATAGTTCTAGGTATAAATGGGGTGTCCATGCCAAAAGCCCCTAATATGCTGAGCATTGTGGGCATTCTTAAAATTAATTAACAGTAGACTACATGGTAAAAAATTATGGTTGATAATTTACAAAATAAGTATAATTGTGTATTTGAGTTGTGAAATTTGAATATAAGTTGAACATAATAATTTATTAATTGCAGCAATGCAATTAATTAAATCAGATCAGACAAATTAAAACAATTAGTTGTATTGCAATTAGTTTATATGTTCATTAGATGAGTTACAAAGAGTACAAGAGAGTGGATTTTTTTATTTGTTAATGCTATAGAAACAGAGTTGGCTCAGTATGCATTATTTATAACAGTCTTAGGCCTTAAATGCTCTTTCATGACTCCTATTGGAACGTAGGCGAGAAAGATACATTATAATTTACACCGGGAAGGGACTAGTCCCAAACCTGCACACGAAATCACTCTCTACGAAAACGTAAGACTCGGCAGGTGGCGCAACATTCTCCAGTGAAAACCCAGTGCTTTTCATTGGAGATGTTGCATCACCGTGAGTACCCTAAGAGATAACACAGTAAGTGTCTGGTGCCCAAGACTGTTCAGCTGCCTCCCAGCATACATAAAGGGGATTACCAATAGACTCCTGACTGTCTTCAAGAAGGTGTTGGACAGATACCTAAAGTCAGTACTTGACCAGCTGGGCTGTGGTTCGTACGTTGGATTGTTTGTGGCCAGCAGTAACAGCCTGGTTCATTAGGCCTTGATTCACCGTGAGGTCAAGGACCTGGCCTTAGGGACGTTGACCCTCCAGAACACCCTCCAGGTAAGGTTTGCATGGAGGTGTCTGAAAGGTTGGATGCTCGGGCACTATAAGATTGTGTGCTCCAGTGTATGGCCTTGTATCTGTCCACACTTTGCACTTTATGTCATAAACCTCCCCGTACAAACTGTGCTGCCAGAGATACTTACAGCCTAACCTTAGTCTGTGTGAGTTTGTGTGAGTGTGCTTTTGTGTGTACTCACCTATTTGTGGTTGAAGGAGTCGAGACATAGCTCCTGGCCCCGCCACTTCACTGATCGCTACTATGTCCTCTCTCTCCCTGGTCTATGAGCTTATCTTATCTCGTCTTAAAACTATGTATGGTTTCTGCCTCCACTACGTCACTTGCCAGACTGAGTGAATGAACACCTATCAAGACTGAGGGAATGAACACCTCCTGACAACTCTATGACTAAAGAAATACTTCCTAACATCTCTGACTCATCTGAGTCTTCAACTTCCAATTGTGACCCCTTGTTTCTGTGTCCCATCTCTGGAACATACTGTCTCTGTCTACCTTATCAATTCCTCGCAGTATTTTGTATGTCGTTATCATGTCTCCCCTAACCCTCCTGTCCTCCAGTGTCGTCAGGCCGATTTCCCTTTACCTTTTTTTCGTAGGACATTCCCCTTAGCTCTGGAACTAACGTTTTTCCAAACCATTGCATTTCTCAGGTTTGCCAGGCGCCCATATGCTGCAGCAGTTATCTGGTTTATGTGCGCTTCAAGAGATGTGCTCGGTATTATACTCACTCCAAGATCCTTTTCCTTGAGTGAGGTTTGCAGTCTTTGGCCACCTAGCCTATACTCTGTCTGCGGTTTTCTTTGCCCTTCCCCGATGTTCATGACTTTGCATTTGGTGGAGTTAAATTCGAGGAGCCAGTTGCTGGACCAAGCTTCCAGCCTGTCCAGGTCTCTTTGTAGTCTTGCTTGATCCTCATCCGATTTAATTCTCCTCATTAACTTCACATCTGCAAACAGGGACACTTCTGAGTCTATTCTTTCCGTTGTCTTTCACATATACCAAAAATAGCACTGGTCCTAGGACTGACCCCGGTGGAACCCCGCTCGTCAGCGGATGCCCTGGCCGGTTTTAAGATGTAGAGGAAATTAATATTAAATCGACGCAGGAAATGTTCTACTAAGACTGCTCACACTTCCTTACCATCAATAATACCTGGATTACCCCAACTAAAATTAATGTTGCTTGATGGAAAAATTACTTAAGAGATACGATAAAATTTTGCTCCGATTTTTAACCCGGGGGGGGGGGGAGTTAGCCACCCAGGATAACTCAATAAAGTCAGTGAGTCATTGGGGACTGTCTTATTTTCATTGGATCCTTTAATCTTGTCTTCCAGGATGCGACCCACAACAGTTGACTGACACCCAGGTACCTACTAACTGCTAGGTCAACAGGGACAGCTTGTGTAATCACTTTAAAGAAGAGAGACCCTCACCCTGACAGCCTTCTGGAAAAGCTTCACTTGCAATGTAGATTCGCTCTATGATTTCTTAACTGAGATTGCCCTTCATGGGGGATGGCTGCTTTCATGTTCATGAATTTCAATTTCGTCTCCAAATAATGATATCAGAACCACTGGAAAATACAAGGCTGTAAAATAGTAAACGAATATAACAGAGAAGTGTTCATTTGTAGCCATTATGGACCACAAGCGTGGGAAAACTATAAACTAAGTTTTGTTTGTGCTAATTTGAGACCTCGTCTGTGTGGTAAACTCAGTTGCAATGTTGAGATAGGTTAGAAAAAGAGTTTTAATGGTTATATTTTATTAGCATGTACACAATGTTAGTGTTATGTTCACGTTTTTGAGACACTGCCCTTACAGAGAGGGCACAAGTTTACTTGAATTTGGACAATTCTGTCTTGCCGGTGATGCACTAGCAGCAGAGGGGCATCCTCAAAACATCTAGAGGACGGTAACCAGGAATCGAACTGAGAGACTGAGGTAGCCCAGAGCGACTGCTGATCGGTGGGCCAGGCAGTGTCCTGCCATAGGGCGCTCCTCGCGTCGCATTCTTTACACACACACGGAAAGAATAAATGGATTAATAAAATTATTAGTTCATGTATAATAAAGATCTTGGTACCAATATAGATAACGTCCCAGCCCACAAACCTACTAGATATTTGAACAACTCACAAATAAATATACAAAGCTAAGGTTATAAGATCATTTTAATTGAAGGAACAGTAACGAAAATAAACTAAAAAGCCAAAATAGTTTACAAACTTGAGTTAAATCCTACATATTCTTCATTTCACTGCAACCATTTTGTACAAATAATTTATGGTGTGATTAGACTGAACGTCATTTTTACACTACTGACCAAGAATACTTTAATACAGGGGTCGGCAACCCTCGGCCCGGGTGAGGTGTTCCTCCGGCCAGCCAGCTTAACACCTGGACACTAATTATCTAATTAGTATGGAATACAGATGCAGTAGTTCACTTCAAGGTTAAGCTGTCCCTGGAGAAGTTACTTCGTATCCTCCCTCAGAGTTTTTCATTTGAGTTTGTTGTTTGGTGGTAAAACAACTGTACTGAGTTTGTTTCGGTGGTAAAACAACTGTACTGAGTTTGTTTTGTGGTAAAACAACTGTACTGAGTTTGTTTCGGTGGTAAAACAACTGTACTGAGTTTGTTTTGGTGGTAAAACAACTGTACTGAGTTTGTTTGATGGTAAAACAACTGTACACAGTTTGTTTGGTGGTAAAACAACTGTACTGAGTTTGTTTTGGTGGTAAAACAACTGTACTGAATTTGTTTGATGGTAAAACAACTGTACTGAGTTTGTTTGGTGGTAAAACAACTGTACTGAGTTTGTTGTCTGGTGTTAAAACAACTGTACTGAGTTTGTTGTCTGGTGGTAAAACAATTGTACTGAGTTTGTTGTCTGGTGTAAAACAACTGTACTGAGTTTGTTGTCTGTGGTAAACAACTGTACTGTTTGTTGGCTGTTAAAACAACTGTACTGAGTTTGTTGTGGTGGTAAAACAACTGTACTGAGTTTGTTGTCTGGTGGTAAAACAACTGTACTGCAGTTTGTTGTCTGGTAGTAAAACAACTGTACTGAGTTTGTTTCTGGTGGTAAAACAACTGTACTCAGTTTGTTGTCTGGTGTAAAACAACTGTACTGAGTTTGTTTTGGTGGTAAAACAACTGTACTCAGTTTGTTGTCTGGTGTAAAACAACTGTACTGAGTTTGTTTGGTGGTAAAACAACTGTACTCAGTTTGTTGTCTGGTGGTAAAACAACTGTACTGAGTTTGTTGTCTGGTGTAAAACAACTGTACTGAGTTTGTTGTCTGGTGTTAAAACAACTGTACTGAGTTTGTTGTCTGGTGTAAAACAACTGTACTAGTTTGTTGTCTGGTGTTAAAACAACTGTACTGAGTTTGTGAAAACAACTGTACTGAGTTTGTTGTCTGGGTAAAACAACTGTACTCAGTTTGTTGTCTGGGGTAAAACACTGTACTGAGTTTGTTGGTAAAACAACTGTACTGAGTTTGTTGTCTGGTGGTAAAACAACTGTACTGGGTTTGTTGTCTGGTGTTAAAACAACTGTACTGAGTTTGTTTGGTGGTAAAACAACTGTACTCAGTTTGTTGTCTGGTGGTAAAACAACTGTACTGAGTTTGTTGTCTGGTGTTAAAACAACTGTACTCCGTTTGTTGTCTGGTGTTAAAACAACTGTACTGGAGTTTGTTGTTGGTGGTAAAACAACTGTACTGAGTTTGTTTCTGGTGTAAAACAACTGTACTGAGTTTGTTGTCTGGTGGTAAAACAACTGTACTGAGTTTGTTGTCTGGTGATAAAACAACTGTACTCAGTTTGTTGTCTGGTGGTAAAACATCTGTACTGAGTTTGTTTGGTAAAACAACTGTACTGAGTTTGTTGTCTGGTGGTAAAACAACTGTACTGAGTTTGTTTGGTGGTAAAACAACTGTACTGAGTTTGTTGTCTGGTGGTAAAACAACTGTACTGAGTTTGTTTGGTGGTAAAACAACTGTACTGAGTTTGTTGTCTGGTGGTAAAACAACTGTACTGAGTTTGTTGTCTGGTGGTAAAACAACTGTACTGAGTTTGTTGTCTGGTGGTAAAACAACTGTACTGAGTTTGTTGTTGGTGGTAAAACAACTGTACTGAGTTTGTTGTCTGGTGGTAAAACAACTGTACTGAGTTGTTGGTGTAAAACACTGTACTGAGTTTGTTTGTAAAACAACTGTACTGAGTTTGTTGTCTGGTGGTAAAACAACTGTACTGAGTTTGTTTGTGGTAAAACAACTGTACTGAGTTTGTTGTCTGGTGTAAAACAACTGTACTGAGTTTGTTGTCGGTGGTAAAACAACTGTACTGAGTTTGTTGTCTGGTGTAAAACAACTGTACTGAGTTTGTTGTCTGTGGTAAAACAACTGTACTGAGTTTGTTGTCTGGTGATAAAACAACTGTACTGAGTTTGTTGTCTGGTGGTAAAACAACTGTACTGAGTTTGTTGTCTGGTGATAAAACAATTGTACTCAGTTTGTTGTCTGGTGGTAAAACAACTGTACTGAGTTTGTTGGCTGTGTTTAAACAACTGTACTGAGTTTGTTGTCTGGTGGTAAAACAACTGTACTAGTTTGTTGTCTGCGGATAAAACAACTGTACTGAGTTTGTTGTCTCGTGATAAAACAACTGTACTGGGTTTGTTGTCTGGTGATAAAACAACTGTACTGGAGTTTGTTGTCTGGTGGTAAAACAACTGTACTAGTTTGTTGTCTGGTGGTAAAACAACTGTACTGGGTTTGTTGTCTGGTGGTAAAACAACTGTACTGGGTTTGTTGTCTGGTGTTAAAACAACTGTACTGAGATTGTTGTCTGGTGAAATACTATATTTCACTCACTTTGAGTTATAATAGCCCACTGTTCATTGTATGCTTGAAAAACAACTTTGGTTGTCTCTGGAGACGAAACGTTGCCCAATAAAATGTCCATTAGTTGCATTTGTGTTCTTTTACTTAACTGTACACTAGGTATCTGCATTCTATAATAATGTTTATTTAATTATCTGTGATAAACTGTGTTAAGTATTATAAGAATGAGGCCAAAATTGGTTTAAAAAACTAATGGCAACCCTGAGTTCGAGAGAAAAAAAATTATATTACATTTAATAACAGGGCGCTGCTCCTGCTAGACTGCATAGCTGTCTGCTCTCTTCTCTCTCTCTCTCTCTCTCTCTCTCTCTCTCTCTCTCTCTCTCTCTCTCTCTCCAGAAGGTTGCCGACCCCTGTGTTTAATATCTAAGCCAGGAATTAAAGTGAACTCTCTGAGTATATACACACAGACATATGCCTCTCGGTGTAAATGTGTCAACAAAAAATTAACTAAAGCATGAAAGATAAACAAGATAACTGAGATTACCGATAAAACTTGAACATGAAAGATCATTTCTAAAAAGCATTCACTAAATAAATCTAACTTTAATTCACACCACTTAAATGAAATTAAGTTTGTTCAAGTAATTGGATGATGTTAAGAAAATGTGGACATTTATAAAAATATAGAATAAGGGATCATGGGCAGTGGCGGACCTACATTTTTGGGGCCCTGAAGCTTGAACTGCTATGGGGGGCCCTTCCCAACCCCTTCTCATACAGTAGACCCAAAAATTTTAAGCAATGTGAACTAAAGTAGCTTCTGGGGCCCCTCCGGGATTAGGGGCCCTGAACCTTAACCGTTATGGGTGAAGAAATGGGAAGAAAAATTAAAACATTCACTCCAGATATCTATACGGGTTTAACGCGCAAATTTTTGTGATTATTGTTATTCACTCTGGATTATCTTAGAGACCTCATTCAAAGAAATAGTGAATAAAATAATAATCAGTAAATATTGTAAAAAAAAAAAAAAAATTTAAAATCAGGATATGGAAGATCCTCTAAAGTAGTGGATATCAACGAGTCTTCTTGGACTCCCAGGGAAGGAATATCAAGTCCAAGGGTAGGAATTTTGGCCACGAGAGGAATTGGGGAGGGTTATGTAACGTTACAAACTCTCCCTTGGACATGACCTGCAAATGTAGTTCTCTGTCCTTGAGACCTTCACAATACACTGTTTGTAACCATCTGGGGAGAGCCAGTCAACAACACTCAGCTGAAGCCTCATTCATGTGTGGTGTACTGAGTGGTCAACAACACTCAGCTGAAGCCTCACTCATGTGTGGTGTACTGAGTGGTCAACAACACTCAGCTGAAGCCTCATTCATGTGTGGTGTACTGAGTGGTCAACAACACTCAGCTGAAGCCTCACTCATGTGTGGTGTACTGAGTGGTCAACAACACTCAGCTGAAGCCTCATTCATGTGTGGTGTACTGAGTAGTCAACAACACTCAGCTGAAGCCTCATTCATGTGTGGTGTACTGAGTGGTCAACAACACTCAGCTGAAGCCTCATCATGTGTGGTGTACTGAGTGGTCAACAACACTCAGCTGAAGCCTCACTCATGTGTGGTGTACTGAGTGGTCAACAACACTCAGCTGAAGCCTCATTCATGTGTGGTGTACTGAGGGTCAACAACACTCAGCTGAAGCCTCACTCATGTGTGGTGTACTGAGAGGTCAACAACACTCAGCTGAAGCCTCACTCATGTGTGGTGTACTGAGTGGTAACAACACTCAGCTGAAGCCTCACTCATGTGTGGTGTACTGAGGGTAACAACACTCAGCTGAAGCCTCACTCATGTGTGGTGTACTGAGTGGTCAACAACACTCAGCTGAAGCCTCATTCATGTGTGGTGTACTGAGTGGTCAACAACACTCAGCTGAAGCCTCACTCATGTGTGGTGTACTGAGTGGTCAACAACACTCAGCTGAAGCCTCACTCATGTGTGGTGTACTGAGAGGTCAACAACACTCAGCTGAAGCCCCACTCATGTGTGGTGTACTGAGTGGTCAACAACACTCAGCTGAAGCCTCACTCATGTGTGGTGTACTGAGAGGTCAACAACACTCAGCTGAAGCCCATTCTATGTGTGGTGTACTGAGTGGTCAACAACACTCAGCTGAAGCCTCACTCATGTGTGTGTACTGAGAGTCAACAACACTCAGCTAAGCCTCACTCATGTGTGGTGTACTGAGTGGTCAACAACACTCAGCTAAAGCCCCACTCATGTGTGGTGTACTGAGTGGTCAACAACACTCAGCTAAAGCCTCACTCATGTGTGGTGTACTGAGAGGTAAACAGACCGAGTTTCTACCATATAAATGTGTTCAGTAATAATAATCTATATTTCCACAAGTACATGATACAACTTATACAGACCTACCTGACATCAATGGAAAGTCTCTGGTTATGCTGAGTAGAGCATTTCGGGCAATTTTGGTTAATCTTGTCCCCCATGGTGCGACCCACACCAGTCGGCTAACACCCAGGTACCTACTTGCTGCTAAATGAACAGGGACAATAAGTGTAAGGAATCACGCCCAATGTCTCCACCCATACCGGGGATCGAGCCACGGACACTCAATGTGTGTGATTTATAAGGCAACTTGAAAAGCTCTGTTCCACAAGGCACAGTACTCGCTCCCATCCTATTCCTCATCCTCATATCTGACATAGACAGAGATGTAAGCCATAGCTCTGTGTCTTCTTTTGCGAATGACACCCGATTACCATAACAATGTCTTTCATCAAAGACACCACAAGACTCGAATGGACATCAACCAAATCTTCAAATGGGCCACTCAAAACAATATGAAGTTCAATGAAGAGAAATTTCAACTACTCAGAAATGGAAAACTTGAGGAAATTAAAACTGTATCAGGGGTATACAATAAATTCTAACCATACAACAGAGCGAAAAAGTAATGTGATGGACCTGGGAGTGATAATGTCAGAGGATCTCGACTTCAAAGACCACAACAATGTATCTACCACATCTGCTAGGAAAATGATAGGATGGATAATGAGAACCTTCAAAACTAGGGACGCCAAGCCTATGATGATTCTCTTCAAATCGCTTGTTCTTTCTAGGCTGGAATACTGCTGTACACTTAATGCCTCCTTCAAGGCAGGCGAAATCGCTGACCTGGAGAGTGCACAAATAACTTTCACGGCACACATAAGTACGATACGGCACTTAAATTACTGGGAACGGTTGAAGTCCCTTGATTTGTATTCCCTGCAATGCAGGCGAGAGAGATACATGATAATATACACTTGGGAAATTCTAGAGGGATTTTTACCAAATTTGCACACGAAATCACTCCCTATGAAAGCAAAAGACTCGGCAGGAGATGCAACATTCCCCCAATGAAAAGCAGAGGCGCCACGAGTACACTGAGAGACAACACAATAAGTGTCAGGGACACAAGACTGTTCAACTGTCTCCCAGCATACATAAGGGGGATTACCAAAGACCCCTGACTGTCTTTAAGAAGGCACCTAAAGTCACTACCTGACCAGCCGGGCTATGGTTCACACAAGACTGTTCAACTGTCTCCCAGCATACATAAGGGGATTACCAATAGACCTGACGTCTTTGAAGCACCTAAAGTCACTACCTGACCAGCCGGGCTATGGTTCATGCGTCATAAACACTGTTGAGAAGAATGTGACGCTGAACCATCATAAACACTGCTGAGAAGTATGTGACGCTGAACCATCATAAACACTGTTGAGAAGAATGTGACGCTGAACCATCATAAACACTGTTGAGAAGAATGTGACACTGAACCATCATAAACACTGCTGAGAAGTATGTGACACTGAACCATCATAAACACTGCTGAGAAGAATGTGACGCTGAACCATCATAAACACTGCTGAGAAGAATGTGACGCTGAACCATCATAAACACTGTTGAGAAGAATGTGACGCTGAACCATCATAAACACTGTTGAGAAGAATGTGACGCTGAACCATCATAAACACTGTTGAGAAGAATGTGACGCTGAACCATCATAAACACTGTTGAGAAGAATGTGACACTGAACCATCATAAACACTGCTGAGAAGTATGTGACACTGAACCATCATAAACACTGCTGAGAAGAATGTGACGATGAACCATCATAAACACTGTTGAGAAGAATGTGACGCTGAACCATTTATAAACACTGCTTGAGAAGAATGTGACGCTGAACCATCATAAACACTGCTGAGAAGAATGTGACGCTGAACCATCATAAACACTGTTGAGAAGAATGTGACGCTGAACCATCATAAACACTGCTGAGAAGAATGTGACGCTGAACCATCATAAACACTGTTGAGAAGAATGTGACGCTGAACCATCATAAACACTGCTGAGAAGAATGTGACGCTGAACCATCATAAACACTGCTGAGAAGAATGTGACGCTGAACCATCATAAACACTGCTGAGAAGAATGTGACGCTGAACCATCATAAACACTGCTGAGAAGAATGTGACGCTGAACCATCATAAACACTGCTGAGAAGAATGTGACGCTGAACCATCATAAACACTGCTGAGAAGAATGTGACGCTGAACCATCATAAACACTACTGAGAAGAATGTGACGCTGAACCATCATAAACACTGTTGAGAAGAATGTGACGCTGAACCATTATAAACACTGCTGAGAAGAATGTGACGCTGAACCATTATAAACACTGTTGAGAAGAATGTGACGCTGAACCATTATAAACACTGTTGAGAAGAATGTGACGCTGAACCATTATAAACACTGTTGAGAAGAATGTGACGCTGAACCATTATAAACACTGTTGAGAAGAATGTGACGCTGAACCATTATAAACACTGCTGAGAAGAATGTGACGCTGAACCATCATAAACACTGTTGAGAAGAATGTGACGCTGAACCATTATAAACACTGCTGAGAAGAATGTGACGCTGAACCATCATAAACACTGTTGAGAAGAATGTGACGCTGAACCATTATAAACACTGTTGAGAAGAATGTGACGCTGAACCATTATAAACACTGTTGAGAAGAATGTGACGCTGAACCATTATAAACACTGTTGAGAAGAATGTGACGCTGAACCATTATAAACACTGCTGAGAAGAATGTGACGCTGAACCATCATAAACACTGTTGAGAAGAATGTGACGCTGAACCATTATAAACACTGCTGAGAAGAATGTGACGCTGAACCATCATAAACACTGTTGAGAAGAATGTGACGCTGAACCATTATAAACACTGTTGAGAAGAATGTGACGCTGAACCATTATAAACACTGCTGAGAAGAATGTGACGCTGAACCATCATAAACACTGTTGAGAAGAATGTGACGCTGAACCATCATAAACACTGTTGAGAAGAATGTGACGCTGAACCATTATAAACACTGTTGAGAAGAATGTGACGCTGAACCATTATAAACACTGCTGAGAAGAATGTGACGCTGAACCATCATAAACACTGTTGAGAAGAATGTGACGCTGAACCATTATAAACACTGCTGAGAAGAATGTGACGCTGAACCATCATAAACACTGTTGAGAAGAATGTGACGCTGAACCATTATAAACACTGTTGAGAAGAATGTGACGCTGAACCATCATAAACACTGTTGAGAAGAATGTGACGCTGAACCATCATAAACACTGTTGAGAAGAATGTGACGCTGAACCATTATAAACACTGTTGAGAAGAATGTGACGCTGAACCATTATAAACACTGCTGAGAAGAATGTGACGCTGAACCATTATAAACACTGCTCTAAACTGATGTTTTTTTAATCATCTAAATCCCATGTTTATATTAATAATTATTATGATAGTTATACAGATTATGCGGAATAAAATTAATGGATCTATTGTTTTTGTTTTGATAAAAAAGCTTTTCATAGTCTCTCATATTATTATGGGGAGCGCTACACCCGTAGGGATTATACAGCGCCTGTGGGGGGGGGCGGTATTTAGGCTCAATTCAGGGAACTGGAGCACAGATCCAATTCCGTAGATCAAGAGCCCCTCGCCAGCGTCAAGGAACCTCCCTTGAGGGGAGAGTCTCTTATAACAGATTAATTTGGAAATTACAAAATATTGGAGTAAATGAAAAAAATAATATGCATGAAAAACTTCTTGTTTAGAAAAGAACAAAGAAAATAAGTATAAAATGTCCTTTTTTAGGTGCTTTAATTCCCGGGGTCATGACTTTATGAATACTATGAAACCAAATGAGGTGGTCCTGACCTTGTGTGGTGAGGTGTGGTGGAGACCTGGTCAGGGAAAACAGACGAAGCTCCAAAACATCCTGAATCCTTCTGCCAGGAGAGAACCCGAGTCAGCCAGTCCTTCCTGAAGAAATTCCTGTACCCGAGGATTCCACAGAGTGCACCTGCGAGAGGCGAGAAATCTTTAATTTTCTGTGACAAACACAAAACTTTCACTCCACTAAATCCTGAGAAATCTACAAAAATGCTCCTTTGATATGAATTACACGAATTTAGAAGCGTCCAGATGGTCACCAGGCTACACGGGACCTGGAAAATTCATCATATGGCATTATAAATTATACATGATGTTCTGGCGCCGCCTGTCCACAGAGCCCTGTCACCCGTGCCCGATCAAGTTTTTTTTTTTTTTTTTTTTGTGAAGAGAAAACTGAGAGGAGAGCGAGCGGCACATTTCCAACTTTTGCCAATAAAATGCCACGCTGCTGGGTCTAGCCCCGGTTCTTTTTCTCCTCAAACAACTCCTCTTTTGTATTAATGTTGGTAGAATTACAGACAATATGTTAGGTAAAAGGACACAAATGCAACTAATGTGACATTTTATTGTGGCAACGTTTCGCTCTCCAGGATAAAGCTCCTGGAGAGCAAAACGTTGCCACAATAAAATGTCACATTAGTTGCACTTGTGTCCTTTTACCTAACAACTCCTCTTTTCTTCCACTATCCCCATTCACCCTTGTGGGTCTAACCTGAGAGTTTCGACCGATCATTTGATCTGCATAACCTAACATAAAGTCACCTATTCTGTTCACCTACACTACTGACTTATACATGTCATACGTTTTTTAGTATTGCCTATTTTTTTTTTTTTTTATTAACACATCGGCCGATTCCCACCTAGGCAGGGTGGCCCGAAAAAGAAAAACTTTCATCATCATTCACTCCATCACTGTCTTGCCAGAAGGGTGCTTTACACTACAGTTATAAAACTGCAACATTAACACCCCTCCTTCAGAGTGCCGGCACTGTACTTCCCATCTCCAGAACTCAAGTCCGGCCTGCCGGTTTCCCCTGAATCCCTTCATAAATGTTACTTTGCTCACACTCCAACAGCACGTCAAGTATTAAAACCATATGCCTCCATTCACTCCTATCAAATACGCTCACACATGCTTGCTGGAAGTCCAAGCCCCTCGCACACAAAACTTCCTTTACCCTCCTCCAACCTTTCCTAGGCCGACCCCTACCCCGCCTTCCCTCCACTACAGATTTATACACTCTCGAAGTCACTCTGTCTCGTTCCATTCTCTCTACATGTCCAAACCACCTCAACAACCCCTCCTCAGCTCTCTGGACAATCGTTTTGGTAATCCCGCACCTCTTCCTAATTTCCAGACTCCGAATTCTCTGCATTATATTCACACCACACATTGACCTCAGACATGACATCTCCACTGCCTCCAGCCTTCTCCTCGTTGCAACATTCATCACCCATGCTTCACACCCATATAAGAGCGTTGGTATAACTATACTCTCATACATTCCCCTCTTTACTTCCATGGACAAGGTTCTTTGTCTCCACAGACTCGAAGTGCTCCACTCACCCTTTTCCCCTCATCAATTCTATGATTCACCTCATCCTTCATAGACCCATCCGCGACATGTCCACTCCCAAATATCTGAATACATTCACCTCCTCCATACTCTCTCCCTCCAATCTGATATCCAATCTTTTGTCACCTATTCTTTTGTTATCCTCATCACCTTACTCTTTCCTATATTCACTTTCAATTTTCTTCTTTTACACACCCTACCAAATTCATCCACCAACCTCTGCAGCTTCTCTTCAGAATCTCCCAAAAGCACAGTGTCATCAGCAAAAAGCAACTGTGACAACTCCCACTTTGTATTTGCTTCTTTATCTTTTAGCCCAACACCTCTTGCCAAGACCCTCGCATTCACTTCTCTTACAACCCCATCTATAAATATATTGAACAACCACGGTGACATCACACATCCTTGTCTAAGGCCCACTTTTACTGGGAAATAGTCCCTTCCCTCCTACACACTCTAACCTGAGCCTCACTATCCTCATAAAACTCTTCACTGCTTTCAGTAACCTTCCTCCTATTCCATACACCTGCAACATCTGCCACATTGCCCCCTATCTACCCTATCATACGCCTTTTCCAAATCCATAAATGCCACAAAAACATCTTTACCCTTATCCAAATACTGTTCACCTATATGTTTCACTGTAAACACTTGGTCTAAACACCCCTACCTTTCCTAAAGCCCCTTGTTCATCTGCTATCCTGCTTTCTGTTTTACTCTTAATTCTTTCAATAATAACTCTACCATACACTTTACCAGGTACACTCAACAGACTTATTCCCTATAATTTTTGCACTCTCTTTTGTCCCCTTTGCCTTTATACAAAGGAACAATACACGCTCTCTGCCAATCCCTAGGTACCTTACCCTCTTCCATACATTTATTAAATAATAGCACCAACCACTCCAAAATTATATCCCCACCTGCTTTTAACATTTCTATCTTTATCCCATCAATCCCAGCTGCCTTACCCCCTTTCATTCTACCCACTGCCTCACGAACTTCACCCACACCCACAACTGGCTCTTCCACACTCCTACAAGATGTTATTCCTCCTTGCCCTACACACGAAATCACAGCTTCCCTGTCTTCATCAACATTTAACAAATCCTCAAAATATTCTCTCCATCTTCCCGATACCTCTAACTCTCCATTTAATAACTCTCCTCTCCTATTTTTAACTGTCAAATCCATTTGTTCTCTAGGCTTCCTCAACTTATTAATCTCATTCCAAAACTTTTTCTTATTTTCAACAAAATTTGCTGATAACATCTCACCCACTCTCTCATCTGCTCTCTTTTACATTGCTTCACCACTCTTTAACCTCTCTTTTTCTCTCCATATACTCTTCCCTCCTTGCATCACTTCTACTTTGTAAAACCTCTCATATGCTAACTTTTCTCCCTTACTACTCTCTTTACATCATCATTCCACCAATCGCTCCTCTTCCCTCCCGCACCCACTCGCCTGTAACCACAAACTTCTGCTGAACACTCTAACACTACATTTTTAAATCTACCCCATACATTTTCGACCCCATTGCCTACACTCTCACTAGCCCATCTATCCTCCAATAGTTGTTTATATCTTACCTAACTGCCTCCTCTTTAGTTTATAAACCTTCACCTCTCTTTTACTTACTGATTCTATTTTCCTTGTATCCCATCTACCTTTTACTCCCACTGTAGCTATAACTAAAAAGTGATCTGATATATCTGTAGCCCCTCTATAAACATGTACATCCTAAGTCTACTCAACAGTCTTTTATCTACCAATACATAGTCCAACAAACTACTGTCATTGGCCTACATCATATCTTGTATACTTATTTATCCTCTTTTCTTAAAATATGTATTACCTATAACTAAACCCCTTTCTATACAAAGTTCAATCAAAGGGCTCCCATTATCATTTACACCTGGCACCCCAAACTTACCTAATACACCCTCTCTGCATGTTTCTCCCACTTTAGCATTTAGGTCCCCTACCACAATTACTCTCTCATTTGGTTCAAAAGTTCCTATACATTCGCTTAACATCTCCCAAAATCTCTCTCTCCTCTACACTCCTCTCTTCTCCAGGTGCATACACGCTTATTATGACCCACTTTTCGCATCCGACCCTTATTTTAATCCACATAATCCTTGAATTTACACATTTATATTCCCTCTTTTCCTTCCATAACTGATCCTTCAACATTATTGCTACCCCTTCCTTAGCTCTAACTCTCTCAGATACTCCTGACTTAATCCCATTTATTTCTCCCCACTGAAACTCGCCTACCCCTTCAGCTTTGTTTCGCTTAGGGCCAGGACATCCAACTTCTTTTCATTCATAACATCGGCAATCATCTCTTTCTTATCATCCCACTACATCCACGCACATTCAGACAACCCAATTTTATAAAGTTTTTCTTCTTCTCGTTTTTAGTAGATTTGTACAGGAGAAGGGGTTACTAGCCCATTGCTCCGGCATCTTAGTCGCCTCATACGACACGCATGGCTTACGGAGAAAAGATTCTTTTCCACTTCCCCATGGACAATAGAGAAAATAAAAAGAACAAGAGCTATTAAGAAAAAGAAGAAAAACCTAGATGTGTGTATGTATATATATGCATGTGTATGCCAGTGTAGTGTGACCTAAAGTGTAAGTAGAAGTAGCTAGATATACCTGTTATCCAGCGTGTTTATGAGACAGAAAAAAGACACCAGCAATCCTACCATCATGTAAAACAGTTTCAGGTTTCTGTTTCACAGTCACCTGCCTATTATATTTGCTAAAGACTGATGTCCCAGCAAAACATCTGTTAATATAGGTTTCCATATTGCTCGTGTCTTTTGTTTACAGTGTCTATATTTTATTCTACTTATATACCATTGTTATTATTATTATTATTATTATTATTATTATTATTATTATTATTATTATTATTATTATTATTATTATTATTATAATCTTGTTTGATTCGAGGCAGGAGGGAAGCTCTCAGTTTTTTGGCTCGGTAGCCCTTCACCAGCATCGAGACACCACTGAAGGATTACGCTACTGAACTCTCTTAGAAATGGTACGTGGCTTGACCTTGTTCCATGAATAGGTCGCGACGATAGTCCGGGAAGCCAGCCTGAGAGATGGTGGTAGCTTCTTGTAGCACCGCAGTGCACAGCTCCACCAAGATGTGCGCCACATCACTCCTAGCACCGCCATTAACACCGCTATCCCTCGCAGCCAGCAGCTCCAGTTGCTCGCCACACCCTGCCTGTAACACCACAGGAAGTAATGTAAGTGATTGTTGTCACGTCTGAGAGGCAAGGCTTGATCACAGACATGGTACAATTTCCTCTAAACAGTCGCGATAAAGCTGTGGAGTGAGAAACTATAAAATGAAGATTTACTCTGCACATCGTGTCTCCCATTGTTGTTATCTGTAGTTGCTTCCGGAGGTCACGGCCTTCCGCGGCTCAGTCCCAGACCAGGTTCCCTGATGTTTCTTACAGTTACCTATGTAATGAAAGCAGGTTGTGTAGAGATTATAGCGAAATGCTAACTGAGTTAAGTTATATGTTATTCAGTTATAACTAGTGAGATAAAATAAATTAAATAGAGGTCCAGCGGGCTGCCAGAAGCCGTAGCATATTTGACCAGGCAAATACCAGACAAGTCTGGCCCAAGGCCGGGTTACGTGAATAAGAAACTCGAAAGCCATCAAAGGTAAAGAATTTATGAAAAGGTCAACAATACAATCAGCCTCTATACACTAATACTGTGTATTGGTGTACAGAGGCTGACTGCATAATATTTCATAATAACTTACTCTAATTCGCATTGCTATACTCTGAAGTTTGCATCAGTACATCTTCATATTGTTCCTCTAAATACTTCTTTGGGCCTCATATATCATATTTCAGAAGAAAAGTAAAAATCGTTGATGATCAAGGAAAGATACCTAGACATTAAATTTCACATACAAAACGACGAACTGGAATGGGCTTCCTGGTACCTGGATTTAAATTCAAATTCAAATTCTTTATTTCATGTAATACAAGGTGGGGGGGGTACTTACAGTTATACATTAAAGTTGATATTACAAGATGGCCAATAATATGCCTAGGTATGCCTAGGCTTTTCAGGCAGTCTTATGATAGGTCTTACTCAATAGCTACACAATGATTATACAGGTAGTAAGGTTAGGTAATTGTAGTGATTAATTAGGTTTACAAAATTTAGGTACTGGAATTTAACAATTAGTATAAGAAGTTAGCAATTAGTTTATATATTAATGATAAAGGTGATGTATTGGAGTGTCTTAGGCAAACTTATGACTAGCTTAAGTATTATGAAGCAATAGTTGTATTAGAATTTTGGTTAGAACAAAAGGCTAACGTTTCAGAAACAGGTAAAATACCCTTCCCAGAATCAAGGCGTTCAATGCCATGAAAAACCCAAACGCTGGTACTAATTATTTTGTGTCAAGGTTATATTACCATCACGCATTTTCACTCATTGATTACAGTGGGCGACCACTGATTCACACGTCCCTCACGAGCAAGGAGCGAAAATAAGTAATGCAAAATATGGCAATGCGAACTGTGCTTGAAGCACCCCAGTAGACTAAACAATATTTTTTTTAGGCTATACGCCTCTATAGTATACACCTGTATAGTGGACAAAATCTTCCACCAACAGAGAAACTGACAAAGAAAAGAATAGCATGTTTTTTCACATGGATTCCATAGCTGATCTACAGTTACTCTAGCACACTCAACCTCAGGACAACATAAGACCCTTAACCACACGTCAGGATCAGAATTGTGATATGAAACGGTTTTACAGCGACAACCTTCTCCCCCCAACCTGCCCTCATGGACTTTACCAGATATCAGCGCACAGCTGTTTATCGGCTGCCTTTTGGCTATGCCAAAAATACAATTGAAAATAGAGCGAATAATACCAAGACTGCACCAAACGGCTACACGGCCATTAATACACCACCTGCTAGACTACCAGGTGACACTCCACTAAGAAGTCGCCTGCTACTTCCACTTTTACGGCACCAAGAGTCTGACAAAACTACTGCAATTCTTGTAATTCTAGAGTTATATGATCTAAGGACAGTGATGACCATCCTAACGCCATATTCATCCCACGATAACCACTCCCCACTCTAAAAAAGGTGGAGCTGTTTCTTAGTCCATAGTTATTGTATTTTTTTCAATAACCACATGACAATGGTGAAGAGCCAAGTGTTCTACCACGGAGACAATCTGTGATGTTTGAGTCTATGAAACATCTATATAAGCAATGACAGTTTTTATGCTGCTTTTCATGAACTACTGAGCAGGTCATCATATTATTAAGATTCACTACACATGATTTTCACAGAAAAATAAAGAGCAAAAATTAGTTATAAATGCATAATATGAGAGTGTATGCAGTCGACGCATTACTAGACATCAATCCCATCCTTGGCTGTTTTCAAATCTGGGTATTCCTATCTTTACAAATAATATGTAATTAGTTCAGTCAATTAATTTGAATACTGTATTACAGCTGGGCCTCGGTGTGAGGCTGAAATATTCAGTACTCATGTTAACTGTTGTTTTGTTATCTTTAAGTGGGTTAATTTGTGTCAGTCAAATTAAAATTAACAGATACTTCACCTTTGCTCAGTTAGTTTAACATCTTTATTATCATCTCATACATCAACAGAGGGAATATAAGTAAGTTTGTATCGGTAACTTTAGTAAGTCTGTTGGTGACCAACTCAACAAACATTTAAACACATATACTGTACGAAAGAGATTGTACATACTGTATATGAACTAATGCACACTTATATATGTGTATTTTTCTACACAGGCACCGTACACAAAAGTACAATATACATACTTGCGTACTCTACTGAATTGGAGATCATCCCATGGGAGCTGTTATGAAAAATGGCTCAGATTCTTTTTATTCTCTATAATAAGGATTAAAGTATTTTTGATGCTCATATACATTTGCAGTACTGTTTACTGACCCTTGTGGAGTCGATATTATTTCAATCTAACAAACCAAGTACCTCACCCGAAGGCCTATGGTGAGGTAGAAGACTTGGTGTGTGAGCGAATATCCGAGTAGCCTTGAGCAGTCATGCGTTGCCAGCATTTTTGACTTAGAGTACACAGCACGTCACCACCGCTGCTGTCCTCGTCAACACCACCGCCATGGTACATGGCGCCTCCCAGCACGTCACCACCACCGCCATGGTACATGGCGCCTCCCAGCACGTCACCACCACCGCCATGGTACATGGCGCCTCCCAGCACGTCACCACCACCGCCATGGTACATGGCGCCTCCCAGCACGTCACCACCACCGCCATGGTACATGGCGCCTCCAGCACTCACACCACGCAGCATCGTCAGTACATGCTGTCCTCCCACGCAACTCGCCTCAGCACTCGCAGAACTGCATTCTCCACCAACTCTTCCTCACCTGCAGATACATTATTTCTTTCTACATATAAGCCTACATAAGCAACTAACAAAAGGAACATAGAGAAAATAAATATTCACCTATAAGTGGTTGCAGGGGTCGATTCACAGCTCCTGGCCCCGCCTCGTGTGTGAGTGTATGGTATAAACCTTGGTAACTGATACCTAAAAATTGGTTTAAAAAGACACGTGAGCAAACACTAGGATATTAGAAAACGTTTCGGTCCTGGGACCTTGATCAAGGTACCAGAACCGACACATTTTCTAACAAATGTCCCAGTGTTTGCTAAAGTGTCTTTTCAAACCAATCTTTCTCTCTCTCTCTCTCTCTCTTATATATATATATATATATATATATATATATATATATATATATATATATATATATATATATATATACAGGGCGACCAGCTTCCTCTTTCAGAGACTCAGTGTTGCGATCCAGAGGGAAATGCCTGCAGCATTCTGGGCACGCGGCCCACTGCCGGGGACCTGAACGAAGTATTTGGCATGTAGCTCTGAGTTGTTATCTATGTTGTTTTACTCCCTATTGTATTCCTGTCAATGTATTTTGTCTTGAAATAAAGTTTATAGACATCCAAAAGATGGGGTGGTAGGGAAAGTGGAATATTCAAATGGCTTTAGAAAGAAATTAAATATTCTTCCTTGAAGCCTTTATCCACTTCTCCGAGGCTATGGGTCCTACAGTATATATATATATATATATATATATATATATATATATATATATATATATATATATATATATATATATATAAAAGATCACAGTAAACAGGTGATATCAAAATATGCAAGAAAACACTATGAAAAAATAGAAAATTCCAAGCGCTTTCGTGACTACTCACATTATCAAGGAACTATATGGAATTCTTCTATTTTTTCATAGTGGTTTTCTTGCAATATATATATATATATATATATATATATATATATATATATATATATATATATATATATATATATATATATATATATACAGACCGATAGCGCTAACGTCCCATATCAAAAAAATCTTTGAAAGGGTTCTAAGAAGCAAGATCGCCACTCATCTAGATACCCATCAGTTTCACAACCCAGGGCAGCATGGGTTTAGAGCAGGTCGCTCCTGTCTGTCCCAGCTACTGGAACACTATGACAAGGTCCTGGATGCTCTAGTAGACAAACAAAATGCAGATGTAATATACACAAACTTTGCAAAAGCCTTTGACAAGTGTGACCATGGTGTAATAGCACACAAAATGCGTGATAAAGGAATAACAGGAAAAGTTGGTAGATGTATCTATAATTTCCTAACAAAGAGTAGTAGTAGTAAACAGAGTAAAGTCTGAGGCGGCTACGGTGAAAAACTGTTCCACAAGGCACAGTACTAGCTCCCATCTTGTTCCTCATCCTCATATCTGACATAGACAGGAATATTAGCCACAACGCCGTGTCTTCTTTTGCAGATGACACCCGAATTTGCATGACAGGGTCTTCCATTGAAGACACCTCAAGACTCTAGGCGGACATCAACCAAATCTTTAAATGGGCTGCAGAAAACAATATGAAATTCAATGATGAGAAATTTCAATTACTCCGATATGGAAAACGTGAGGAAATCAAAATGACATCAGAGTATAAAACAAATTCCAACAACACAAAGAGCGAAAAACTAATGTAAAAGACTTGGGAGTGATCATGTTGGAAGATCTCACTTTCAATGACCATAACATTGTATCAATCACATCTGCTAGAAAAATGACACGATGGATGATGAGAACCTTCAAAACTAGGGATGCCAAGCCCATGATGACACTCTTCAGGTCGCTTATTCTATCTAGGCTGGAATATTGCTGCACATTAACGGCACCTTTCAAGGCAGGTGAAATTGCTGACCTAGAAAATGTACAGAGAACCTTCATGGCACACATAACTGCGATAAAACACCTCAATTACTAGGAACGCTTGAAATTCCTAAACCTGTACTCCCTAGAATGCAGGCGGGAGAGATACATTATTATATACACTTGGAAAATCTTAGAGGGATTAATACCAAACTTGCAAATGAAAATCACTCCCTATGAAAGCAAAAGACTCGGCAGACGATGCAAGATATCCCCAATGAAAAGCAGAGGTGCCACTAGCACAATAAGAGACAACACAATAAGTGTCAGGGGCCCAAGACTGTTCAACTGCCTCTTAGCATACATAAGGGGGATTACTAATAGACCCTGGCTCTCTTCAAGTAGGCACTGGACAGGCGCCTAAAGTCAGTACCTGACCAGCCGGGCTGTGGTTCGTACGTCGGTTTGTGTGCGACCAACAGTAACAGCCTGGTTGATCAGGCCCTGATCCACCATGAGGCCTGGTCACAGACCGGGCCGGGGGCATTGACCCCCGGAACCCTCTCCAGGTATACTAAAGGTATATATATAGCCATTAATGCCTTTTTAGATAATATATTTGTCGTTTAAGAGTACATAAATAAATTTACAAAATCAACTCAGAAACGATATTTTTAATAAACATTTAAAATTTTATAAAAATCTGAATGGTAATATACATGTTGAAGCGCATAAATATATTGGTATAATAATTATTTGGAAACAAAGTGTAAACATGTAGACACAGAAACTTGGTTAAATTTGTCTTAAGAGTATAAAATAAGAGTGGTAAGCGTGATTGTTATATTACCCTCAAGGACGGCGTGGAGGTCGTGTGGTTGGATGACAGACGTAGTGATATTTAAGGCACGAGTGGTGAGGGGCACCTCCCAGAACCCAGGTCTCAGCAACTCTCCCAGCTCTGTCAAAATAACATTATTTCATAGATGCCAGCATGAGTTAAATGTGACTAGCAACTGCTCACTCCCTTGCCCCGCCACACCCAGACATGATATATACACCGAGAGGTGAAAGTCTCTCAGTATATTCACCTAATTGTGGTTGCAGGGGTCGATTCATAGCTCCTGGCCCCGCCTCTTCACTGACCGCTACTAGGTCCTCTCTCTCCCTGCTCTATGAGCTTTATCAAACATCGTCTTAAAACTATGTATGGTTCCTGCTTCCACTACGTCACTTGCCAGACTATTCCACTTCCTGACAAATCTATGACTGAAGAAATACTCCCTAACATCCCTTTGACTCATCTGAGTCTCCAACTTCCAATTGTGACTCCTTGTTTCTGTGTCCCATCTCTGGAACATCCTTTCTTTGTCCACCTAGTCAATTCCTCGCAGTATTTTGTATGTCGTTACCATGTCTCCCCTAACCCTCCTGTCCCCCAGTGTCGTCAGGCCGATTTCCCTTAACCTTTCTTCGTTGGACAATCCCCTTAGCTCTGGGACTAGTCTTGTTGCAAACCTTTGCACTTTCTCTAATTTGTGTGTATATATAATAAATATATATATATATATATATATATATATATATATATTGTGACCACAAACAAGTGGTATTGTTCAATAACAACACTGCGACTAGCCAAGGATTCGAACCCATGCTGCTTTGGCCCGCCTCATGGTGAGCGAAAACCCATGTCGCTCTAACCCACAGGACCACGCAATCCTACAAGAACCAAGCACCCAGCCAAGCTAGGTGTGTTACCCTTGGTCCGAGAACATACGGTGGTGTGGGTGCCTCTGAGCTAATTTCGTTCTCCTTCCCGTTTGGGAAACCCACACCACCGTATGTCCTCGGACCAAGGGTAACACACCTAGCTTTTGTAGATGAATGGTTCAGAGAACCGACAAGTTGTTAAATTAGACACCTATGCAACCTTGGGTATCTTATTGGAAACGTTTCGCCCACCAAGTGTTGCATGGTGTCTAATTTAACAACTTGGCTAACCATTCTCACATCCTTCTGACACAGCAACTTCTTGGGATCTTGATACAAAGGGATTCTTCAACATTTGTAAACCTTTGGACAAGGACTTACTTCGACTAGTGGATGCTACTACTATGACCCTCCTCCTGCTTCATCTCACCTGTCTACAGTATATAAGCAACTTCTATTTGCCTTATATTGTATTTACTTCAAGATTGATGGACTGAACACATCGACTCCAGGCCGAGGACTGATTACCTCAAACTCCTCCTTTTATTACTACTTTCTTCTTTGTATTGGACTGATGAAGCCACTGTGTGGCGAAACGTTTCCACAATAAAGATACCCAAGTGTTGCATAGGTGTCTAATTTAACACCTAGCTTTGCTGGGTGCTTGGTTCTTATAGGATTGAGTGGTCCTGTGGGGTAGAGCGTCATGGGTTTTCGCTCACCATGAGGCAGGAAAAGCAGCATGGGTTCGAAACCTTGGCTAGTCGCAGTGTTGTTATATATAATTATTCTGAGTCTATTTTGATGATAAAATTATTGTTGACTGGTGGCGAAAAGAAGTGATATACACACCTGACCCTTCGAGTAGTCGATGGGGTTTAAGCCCAGTGTACCAACCAAACACACCACACCTTCCCAATTCTTGCGGAGGGATGCCTTGTAGTATCACTAGCACGCGCATGGGTTCACAATCGCAATGTCCTGGGCTTGATTCCCTGGGGAGGAGAGACATATGAGCCAGTAACTCTGCGCCGGTGTTACACCTGTCCACCTAGCAACAGACACAGGTACCTGTTGCACCTGTCCACCTAGCAGCAGACACAGGTACCTGTTTGTTAGTTGACTGCTGCTGATCACATCCTCTGAAAAATGTGTTGGAAAAGTTCACTTATTTTGGACTGTCCTGTGTAAGAAAACCCACCAGTCTTATGTAAGAAAAGTCGAGTACCTGCTGGGAGTATTCAGAGGTTCAGTAAAAGGTATTCGTATTTCCGGTGAAAAAGAAAAATCCCCTGAGGTCGTTGTGTTACACATTGTATTAAGGGAAAGATTATACTAATTATTTATGGTACATTTACAGTATAAACAAATGATAAACTTGTATTGGTCATTCAGCACTAATGTACAATTATTATTATTATTATTATTATTATTATTATTATTATTATTATTATCATCAAACAGAAGTGCTGCACTAATGTACAAGATAATCAGAAAAGTAACAGTGAAGAACTGGAACACAAAGGATTCTTAAAGGAAAGCCATGATTGTTTTTGATAAGAAAATTCCTGTCTTACAAACCAAAAGTGGAGTTCTGTGACTGACTGCACATTCCTGATGTACGGTGATATTCGATAATACAAAAGACTGTTCCACGAACTAAAATAACAAAGGTAACATTAAAGGTGCTACATTTGACTGCAGAATACCTAAGGTTAAGAAAGAAGACACTGGTGGTCAGGTAGAGTATATCAGAAAAGCTGATGTGACGAGTCAGTTCCCACCAGAAACAACCAGTGCCACTGATAAATATATATGTGTAAACAACCTGCTTATCACGTGAAGCTAACGGGAAGAATTTAAAAGTGATTGAGGACAGAGACAGATTGTTTGGAGACCTAAAAAAAAAGGTTTTTAAAAAAAGGCAGATATTAAGGTATCCTAGAAAATTGTGATTTCTGGCAGTCAAATTGGTATGGTAAGTAGCCATGAGGAGAATATTACCACGACTCACCACGGTAATAGTCTGGGTTGGCCTTCATGATGAACGATTCTCCCATAGAGCTGACCTGCGCCGCTTCTTCTGCAAGGGTCCACAGTCTCTCCACGTATGCGCGTGTCCCCTCTACGCATACCTGGGTCCCTTCGCATTCGTGCGTCCCCTCTACGCATTCGTGCGCCTCTTCCACACTTATGTTTTCCTTTGAAGGATCCTCAGCCTCTTCCTGTTGCAGCGCTTTCCACACCAAGCGAAACTGTGCTGCATGAACTGATTAGTATACGTGAAAACTGTGATTTAGAGGTAGGATATGTGGGTTAGGATGATTGGTATTATATAACAGGTTAATGAGTGCTATTAGGTAGTACATACGTGGTATCAGATGATGTGACAGAGTGTGTGGTTTAGGCGTTATACAGTATGAGTCAAAATATTTTATGCGCAAACTCCTGTGCGTTTTCTCAGGCCCAAAAGAAAGGTAAATAAATGTTCATATTAACTTGGAGTAGGAAAGGACACCTTATTAGGATAATGGGACTGTTATCCACCTCCTTTGTCTATTGTACTTGGATTGTTAGCTTACGTAGCAGACAGTGCCCATTCCGTTTAATAACTAGTGTTTATGATAGCGCGGGCTAATGAAGATCTGAGTGGCATCTGTCTAACGTATGATATGTTCAGTGAGCCAGCTGGCCGAGTGGCTTACGCACTGGCCTGGAGTTTTTAGGCCTGGTCAAGGACTGGGCCGCGGGGGCGCTGACCCCCGGAACACTCTGCAGGTAATGTTAGTCCTGCGGGTCGCCGGTACGCGGACAAATTTCCCAACACGTTTTTACCAGATGGACATTCATTCACTGTAGGGAATTTCCCTATAATTTCAAGTAAAAATTCATACTTTTCCGCATGTTTAATTATCACTTAATAATGTAACAGTGACTTATTTTTAAACCACCTCGACCGTCTTCCACAAAAGAGAGTTGGTGGGGAACACAGTTGAAATGATCCGTAACACCATGACTCAGTAACATCTTGAAATCTAGTCTTTTAAATTATATAATGTTTTAATTTCATCACCTGTGCTGTAAACATTTTTTTTAAAGTTTTAGAGTGAAGAATATCCTGTCACCTATTATTGCAACACTCTTCAACAAATCCATTGAAGCCTCTACCTTCCCATCAATTCTCAAAATAGCGAGGGTCACCCCGATCCATAAAGGAGGTGATCAAACAGACTTGAATAATTATAGACCAATATCTAACTTACCTCTGCTTTCTAAAATCTTTGAAAAATTAATTCATAGGCAGATCTATTCCTACCTCGTCTCCCACAACGTACTCAACCCCTGTCAGTTTGGATTCAGGACTAGTAAGAGTACAAATGATGCTATTATACACATGCTAGAGTTAATATACACCGCACTTGAGAAGAAAGAAGTCCCACTGGGAATCTTCACTGATTTACGCAAAGCTTTTGATACAGTCGACCATGATTTACTACTCACAAAACTAGCATAAGAGGGCACTCACTCAACTACCTAAAGTCATACCTTAGTAACAGAAGCCAATATGTGTACACAAATGGAGCTAACTCTTCCACACAACAAATTACAGTCGGAGTCCCACAAGGAAGTGTCCTAGGACCACTCCTATTCCTCATTTACATCAATGACCTACCGAATGCATCACAACTACTCAAACCCATTTTGTTTGTAGATGACACTACATATGTCTTCTCTCACCCAAACCCAGTCATACTGGCCAACACTGTTAATAATGAATTACATAAAATATCTACCTGGATGACGACTAATAAGCTTACTCTCAACACTGACAAGACCTATTTCATTCAGTTTGGAAACAGAGCAACAAATGTTCCACTTAACATAACGCTCAATGGTTCTCCGATCACAAGACTCACAGAGGGAAAATTCCTAGGAATCCACATTGACAGTAGCCTTAAATTCCAAACACACATACAACAAATTTCCAAGAAAATATCAAAGACAGTAGGCATACTATCAAAGATACGCTACTATGTGCCTGAATCAATTCTCCTTGCACTGTATCATTCACTCACTTGCACACGAGAGTCACTCCCTACGAAAGCAAAAGACTCGGCAGAAGATGCAACATCCCCCCAATGAAAAGCAGGGGTGCCACTAGCACGTTGAGAGACAACACAATAAGTGTCAGGGGCCCAAGACTGTTCAACTGCCTCCCAGCGTACATAAGGGGGATTACCAATAGCAGTACCTGACCAGCCGGGCTGTGGTTCGTACGTCGGACTGCGTGCGGCCAGCAGTAACAGCCTGGTTGATCAGGCTCTGATTCACCATGAAGCCTGGTCACAGACCGGGCCGTGGGGGCGTTGACTCCCAGAACTCTCTCCAGGTAAACTCATCTACCCTTATCTCACCTATGGAATTTGTGCATGGGGATCAACAACATTAAATCACCTTAGACCGCTCATAACCCAGCAAAAGGCTGCAGTCAGAATAATAACAAATTCCCACTCTAGACAGTATACTCCACCAATATTCAAAAGCCTAAAACTACTCACCGTAAAGAACATTCACACTTATTCTTGTGCCTACTACATACGTAGAACTCTACACTCTAATATAAACCCTCCACTCAAAATTCTCCTCACCAACTTTAACAGGACCCATGACCATTACACAAGACACAGATCACTTTTTGATATACCCCATGTCCATATCACCCTGTGTAAAAATTCTATGCACATAAAGGGCCCCAAAATCTGGAATTCATCACCAGTAAATACTAAAATAACCTGGTCTGAACATCAATTTAAAACTCTTCTCAAAAACCACCAACTCACCCTAAACTAAATACTCATACTGTAAACTACTTTCACCAATGCTCACTGTTATTTTCCTATAATATAATTTCAATATTTACTATTGATGTAACCATCCTACAAAACACAATGTAATATCCACAGTATGTAATTTGAGTACATTTATTAACTGTTATAAGCAAATGTTTAACTAAAACAAACTCAATCAACTTCTCTAGTATTAAGTAGTCTATAAGCCATTAGATTAATCTGCCTTTAATGCCATGACATGCTAGTGGCTCTCTTTGCACTTCACTTCATGTTTGTAATAACAAAATCTCGATGTAAACTTGCAATGAAATAAAAAATAATTTATTTATATAATAGATTGAAGGTTCTGGGTTCAATCTTGGATGAGTCTACACCTGTTGTTCTTGTTCATTTAGCAGTAAATAGGTACCAGAGTGGCAGCTGACTGTTGCTGGTCGCATCCTGAGAAAGGGGTGATATACATTACACACGATTGGGCTTTGAACTAAGATAAAGTCGGATAGTAGCTCTTGGCTAGTACAAAAATAATGTGAAGTGGTAAACATGTACAACATTTTGGGTTCGTCTATTGAAAGTCAGAAACGAGATAGTGTGGGAAAAACAACGTGTAGGAAATGTGTCCTGACGCTCTATCAGTTATCTTGTTACCATGACTGCTCTGAATAACCCAAGAATTGACAAGTAAAAGACTCATGTTAGAAGCACTCTAGAATCAAAGGCTCAGGACAGATGGGAAACATTTAATGGGGGGGGGATCCATATCTCTTACGGTTTCAGTTATCATCACCCTCAATGATCCTACTTGGTTGGTTAATTGTGTTTGAAGCCTATCAAGTATCAACACCCGGCATTATTAATCTTGCACGTAGCCTCATAACCACCAATCAAAAAATATAAGCTTATTAGGATTAAAATATACTCAAAGTGTATATACCCTCTCAGTGCGCACACATCACAGAGATATACTCATCAGAATATATACAAAATGATACAATACTAAGAAATGAAATTTCTTATTTTTTTTTAATAAATATTTAATGGCTCCATAATTCCATGTAAAAGTACCACATACAGTCCACTACTTTTATCTATAATATCTCTGACGAAGTGTTAGTGTTATCTAACTAGTACACCACAAAAGTAAATATACGTATATTTCCTGTTAGATAATCATGATAACAGTATTTCCTGTGTTGAAAGTTCCCTCAAATATGACTATCTTAAGTCTCGCTTGTGGAAATTATGATGTAAATCTTACAGGGAGGGATGTAGCTCTTACAGGGAGGGATGTAGCTCTTACAGGGAGGGATGTAGCTCTTACAGGGAGGGATGTAGCTCTTACAGGGAGGGATGTAGCTCTTACAGGGAGGGATGTAGCTCTTACAGGGAGGGATGTAGCTCTTACAGGGAGGGATGAGGCTCTTACAGGGAGGGATGTAGCTCTTACAGGGAGTGATGTAGCTCTTACAGGGAGTGATGTAGCTCTTACAGGGAGGGATGTAGCTCTTACAGGGAGGGATGTAGCTCTTACAGGGAGGGATGTAGCTCTTACAGGGAGGGATGTAGCTCTTACAGGGAGGGATGAGGCTCTTACAGGGAGGGATGTAGCTCTTACAGGGAGGGATGTAGCTCTTACAGGGAGGGATGTAGCTCTTACAGGGAGGGATGAGGCTCTTACAGGGAGGGATGTAGCTCTTACAGGGAGGGATGTATCTCTTACAGGGAGGGATGTAGCTCTTACAGGGAGGGATGTAGCTCTTACAGGGAGGGATGTAGCTCTTACAGGGAGGGATGTAGCTCTTACAGGGAGGGATGTAGCTCTTACAGGGAGGGATGTAGCTCTTACAGGGAGGGATGAGGCTCTTACAGGGAGTGATGTAGCTCTTACAGGGAGGGATGTAGCTCTTACAGGGAGGGATGTAGCTCTTACAGGGAGTGATGTAGCTCTTACAGGGAGTGATGTAGCTCTTACAGGGAGGGATGTAGCTCTTACAGGGAGTGATGTAGCTCTTACAGGGAGGGATGAAGCTCTTACAGGGAGGGATGTAGCTCTTACAGGGAGGATGTAGCTCTTACAGGGAGGATGTAGCTCTTACAGGGAGGGATGTAGCTCTTACAGGGAGGGATGTAGCTCTTACAGGGAGGGATGTAGCTCTTACAAGGAGGGATGTAGCTCTTACAGGGAGGGATGTAGCTCTTACAGGGAGGGATGTAGCTCTTACAGGGAGGGATGTAGCTCTTACAGGGAGGGATGTAGCTCTTACAGGGAGGATGTAGCTCTTACAGGGAGTGATGTAGCTCTTACAGGGAGGGATGTAGCTCTTACAGGGAGGGATGTAGCTCTTACAGGGAGGGATGAGGCTCTTACAGGGAGTGATGTAGCTCTTACAGGGAGGGATGTAGCTCTTACAGGGAGGGATGTAGCTCTTACAGGGAGTGATGTAGCTCCTACAGGGAGTGATGTAGCTCTTACATGGAGGGATGTAGCTCTTACAGGGAGTGATGTAGCTCTTACAGGGAGGGATGAGGCTCTTACAGGGAGGGATGTAGCTCTTACAGGGAGTGATGTAGCTCTTACAGGGAGTGATGTAGCTCTTACATGGAGGATGTAGCTCTTACAGGGAGGGATGTAGCTCTTACAAGGAGGGATGTAGCTCTTACAGGGGGGGATGTAGCTCTTACAGGAGGGATGTAGCTCTTACAGGGAGGGATGTAGCTCTTACAGGGAGGGATGTAGCTCTTACAGGGAGGGATGAGGCTCTTACAGGGGGGGATGTAGCTCTTACAGGAGGGATGTAGCTCTTACAGGGAGGGATGAGGCTCTTACAGGAGGGATGTAGCTCTTACAGGGAGTGATGTAGCTCTTACAGGGAGTGATGTAGCTCTTACAGGAGAAATGTAGCTCTTACTGCATGCAAATACATATGTATATGCTACATATTCTTTCATGTGAATATATGTATATATATATATATATATATATATATATATATATATATAATATATATATATATATATATATATATATATATATATATATATATATATATATATGCAGAAAAGATCACAGTAAACAGGATGGTATATAGCTCAATGTTAAAACAAAATATTCCCAATTGCCCTCAAAGATTTTTTAAGTCTTATGATTCACTTTTGAATAATAAAAATTTGCGTCTTACTAAAGCAGATAAAATGGAATTTTTCGAAACAAGATTGCTTAACACTAAAAAAAAAAAAAAAAAAAAAAAAACCATTTCCTTGTTAAATTAAATAGCTTAGCTCATTCTATAAATTTTACTGTTGAATTGAAGTAAATAACTCATTGCCCTTCCTAGATGTTTTTATTATTAAGGGTAACATTGATTTTAAATTTAAAATTTACAGAAAACCTACAAATAATTGTTCCTATGTACACTATTACTCTTCACATCAAGATAGAGTTAAAGTGTCGGTTTTTCTTCAATGTTTTTGAGAGCTTTACGTATTTGTAGTCCAGAGTTCATAGATGAAGAAATCTCTAAAATTTATGAAATAGCTAATGATTTAAAATACCCAAGAAACATAATTGATAAATCTTTTAAAATAGCTAGGAATACTTTTACAATCCAAAAAGGGACAACCAACCTTATTCAACCAAAAATATGTTGGTTTCTCCTTACCATGAAAACTTGGTTGATATGCCTTCTTTTTTTAAGAATTTTAATATCAAAGTTGTATTTAAAAATCTTGATACAGTAAAAGACTTTTGATAAAAATTCCCCAAAATGCTGACGGATGTGTCTATAAGATTTCCTGTAAAATATGCGATAAAGTTTATTACGGTCAAACTGGTAAAAGTCTTGAACTAAGATTAAAACAACATAAATATAGCATTAGAACTGGACAAGATTCTAATGCTCTATTTATTCATGTGAGAGATTTTAACCATCCAATTGATTTTCAAAATGCTGAGAAGGTTGTATCAAGCAAGTCCATGGTTGAGAGAAATATAATAGAATCATGTTTCATTAAAAGCAGTTTTGAAAATAATATGAATATTTCTTTTGGTTTATATAAATTGGATTCATTTATAATTAATAAAATTTGGGAAGAATTTAATAATAAATTGGACTAATCTTAATTCTTGGGAAGAGTTTCAGGTCCTTTCTTATGTTCCTCTTCACAGAGTCGTAGATGTTACGCTACTGTGAGGTGTTGTCTTTGTTAGTGTGATGTGACTGTGAGGTGTAGTCTCGCCCTTATATAAGCCCTTCTTGTCATGTTTCCTGTTATAGTTCCTTGATAATGTGAGTAGTCACGACAGCGCTTGGAATTCTTCTATTTTTTCATAGTGGTTTTCTTGCATATATATATATATATATATATATATATATATATATATATATATATATATATTATATATATATATATATATATATATATATATATATATATATATATATATATATATATATATATATATTGAAACCTACTCATTTCCGTGGTTGCAATGATTTTTTGCGTTGCTGGTGAAGATAGTATTTAAATGGGAGGAAAGCAGACGATGCAACATCCCCCCAATGAAAAGCAGGGGTGCCACTAGCACGATAAGAGACAACACAATAAGTGTCAGGGACCCAAGACTGTTCAACTGCCTCCCTGCATACATAAGGGGGATTACCAATAGACCCCTGGCTGTCTTCAAGCAGGCACTGGACAGGCACCTAAAGTCGGTAGCTGACTAGCCGGGCTGCGGATCGTACGTCGGATTGAGTGCGGCCAACAGTAACAGCCTGGTTGATCAGGCCTGATCCACCATGAGGCCTGGTCACAGACAGGGCCGCGGGGGCGTTGACCCCCGGAACCCTCTCAGGTATACTCCAGTGCTTACTATTACACGAATGTGTGAGCATTATGTGTAATAGCCTCACTAGACACCTAACATCTTCTGCCATGGTGGTGTAGTGGTGCAGAGGTGGCTGGCTTCCTGGAAACTGCCTACAGTCTGGCTGGGGTTTGGGTCTCAGGTAGTCGCACCAATACGTTTTGGAGTATAACCACATGTTGTCGTGGTCTGACTAGGTTTCTCCTTCCAGCGGCTTCTTCCAGATCGATGGACTGAACGCATTGACTCTATGCCGAGGGACTGATTACCTCAAACTCCTCATCTTCCATCGTTCTTCTCTGTATTAGACTGAAGAAGCCACTGGCTAGCGAAACGTTTCTACAATAAAGATTCCCAAATGTTGCACAAGTATCTCATTCTTAAACCCGACGGATTTTCCAAACCATTTAGATTACAGCAACTAATATTAGTGGAGCGTGGTAGCCTAGCTGCCCACCACCAGGCAGGAGTAATCAAGGAGCTGGTGAGGACATCTGTGAACACTGTTATCATATATCTTACCCTCGCACATACTAATGACTCTCTGCAAGCCTTTATGAAGTCACTTGATATCTTCCTGGTTATTACTTAGTTTTGTTGAGCCTCAAACAAGTCAGCGTATCTCCTGTGATACATCTAAAATGATGTACAAGACAAAACATTATCTTAAAAACGTTCTTACGGAAGAGGCAACGACATTCAAATTGCTAAGAAACTGTTGTAAGATTAGTATACTTAAGTTGTAGTATTAAACTGTGTGGAAAAATTATTGCACAGTGAAACCGCTGATGTTACAAAAACACTTAAGTTAAAATAGGTCTGTGTCATTGTCTAGATAATCTTATCTCTTGCTTTTACCTTGCTCTTTCATTGTCTGAAATATTATTTGACTGTTTATGTAGACAATGCAGAGTAATTTCTTATATCATATTTTAGCTAACACATAATAAATAACCTAATCTATCTATACACACTAATGTTATATAAATTATAGAATGCATATTCAAGAAAATCGTAATGAACTCTTGTAAACAACTAAGAAATGAGTGGCTTCAAATCTAGGACAATAATTCCCCAAAACTATCATGGCAACGCTCTTAGCCAATGAACCATTAAGGGGCACCTAAGTTCCCCCGTCTTCTAATAACATGTTTATTTTTCCACTATAATCTACCTTGTCCATAATACTATCGCATGCTTATGCTTTCTAGGTGAAGTCAGATCTTTCCTTAATTCATGGTATAACTTAACAAATCTTTGTGACAAATTTTTGTTGCAGAGTCTAGCTTGACCTACCATGCAGATTCAGAGTCGAAAGATCCTGGACTTCACCTTACGAAACGAATAAATCAAATGCGATAGTAATTATGGACAAGGTAGATTACAGTGGAAAAATAAACATGTTATTAGACGACGGGGGAACTTACGTGCCCATTAAGGCCACAATATGATCCATCCATCTAGCCATATTTATATATCAAAGGTTTAGCCTAGACAACCACTGTACCCACAGTTTTTTTTTTCAATGCCAGTGTGGATGAATCAAGAATGTTCTCAGTTGCTAATGAGTGTTACCCTCTCTCTGTCTCACACTGGTCTGTCTCTTCGTTTTATTTGATATTCATCTGGATTTACTTCATCTGCTCCCATGACCATTGTTTTGACTTTCATAACAACTCTCATATCAAGGTTAGTATCCTTTACTTTCTTAGTTTCTTTGCCTTGTTGCTGATAACTTTTGTATTCATTTAAGAGTCATTGAAGGTTGCATGTGTGCTGGAGTTGATAGGCAAGAAACTGTAGACTGAAAACCAGTGAAGGAAGGGTGACAGGAGGCCAGGATAGAAGAGCGTGGGTGCTAATATTTTGGCATCGTGTTTCCCCCCCTTCACTTTCTCTTGTAATAACCACTATGTCGCTCACTTGGCCTCCAGCATCATGGATTTCAGTGGGCGAGTGTGGTTAATATCCCCGTTCCTTTCAATTAGTGTTTCCCCCTCTCCCTTTTCTTTGTGTATGCATGCATGTGTACGTGTGTGAAATTAGAGAGCAGGGGGCTGTGAGGGGGTGGCCTGTGTATAATAATTATCTAAGAGTTAAAGGGTAGGCCGTGTGTTGAAGTCTGCTCCCCCTATGTTTTCATATTTTGGTCCGGGGAGCCCGTGGAATGGAGGGAAAACACACACACACACACACACACACACACACACACACACACACACACACACACACACACACACACACACACACAACAACAACAACAACAACGGGTCATGGTATGTAATGAGGTATCACAGTGGGCGCCTGTGACGAGCGGGGTCCCACAGGGGTCAGTCCTAGGACCAGTGCTATTCTTGGTATATGTGAATGACATGACGGAAGGGATAGACTCAGAAGTGCCTCTGTTCGTAGACGATGTGAAGTTAATGAGAAGAATTAAATCAGATGAGGATAAGGCAGGACTTCAAAGAGACCTCGACATGCTGGACACCTGGTCCAGCAACTGGCTTCTCGAATTTAACCCCACCAAATGCAAAGTCATGAAGATCGGGGAAGGGCAAAGAAGACCGCAGACAGAGTATAGGCTAGGTGGCCAAAGACTGCAAACCTCACTCAAGGAGAAAGATCTTGGGGTGAGTATAACATCAAGCACGTCTCCGGAAGCAATATCAACCAGATAACTGATGCAGCATACGGGCGATTGGCAAACCTGAGAATAGCGTTCCGATACCTTAGTAAGGAATCGTTCAAGACACTGTACACTGTGTACGTCAGGCCCATACTAGAGTATGCAGCGCCAGTTTTGAACCCGTACCTGGTCAAGCACGTCAAGAAATTAGAGAAAGTGCAAAGGTTTGCGACAAGGTTAGTTCCAGAGCTAAGGGAAATGTCCTACGAAGAAAGGTTAAGGGAAATCGGCCTGACAACACTGGAGGACAGGAGGGTTAGGGGAGACATGATAACGACATACAAAATACTGCGGGGAATACCAAGGTGGATAGAGACAGGATGTTTCAGAGTGGGGACACAGAAACAAGGGGCCACAATTGGATGTTGAAGACTCAGATGAGTCAAAGGGATGTTAGGAACTATTTCTTCAGCCATAGAGTTGTCAGGAAGTGGAATAGTCTAGCAAGTGATGTAGTGGAAGCAGGAACCATACATAGCTTTAAGACGAGGTATGATAAAGCTCATGGAGCAGGGAGAGAAGAGACCCAGTAGCGATCAGTGAAGAGGCAGAGCCAGGAGCTGAGTCTCGACCCCTGCAACCACAATTAGGTGAGTACACACACATCTTCATGACTTTACATTTAGCTCGAGTTTAACCCCGCTAAATGAAAAGTCATGAAGATCGGGGAAGGGCAAAGAAGACCGCAGACAGAGTATAGGCTAGGTGGCCAAAGACTGCAAACCTCACTCAAGGAGAAAGATCTTGTGGTGAGTATAACACCGAGCACGTCTCCGGACGCACACATCAACCAGATAACTGCTGCAGCATATGGGTGCCTGGCAAACCTGAGAATAGCGTTCCGATACCTTAGTAAGGAATCGTTCAAGACACTGTACACAGTGTACGTCAGGCCCATACTGGAGTATGCAGCACCAGTTTGGAACCCACACCTGGTCAAGCACGTCAAGAAATTAGAGAAAGTGCAAAGGTTTGCAACAAGGTTTAGTTCGGAGCTAAGGGAATGTCCTACGAAGAAAGGTTAAGGGAAATCGGCCTGACGACACTGGAGGACAGGAGGGTTAGGGAAGACATGGTATCGACATACAAAATACTGCGTGGAATAGATAACATGGACAGACAGGATATTCCAGAGATGGGACACAGAAACATGGGGTCACACTTGGAAGTTGAAGACTCAGATGAGTCAAAGGGATATTAGGAAGTATTTCTTCAGTCATAGAGTTGTCAGGAAGTGGAATAGTCTAGCAAGTGATGTAGTGGAGGCAGGAACCATACATAGCTTTAAGACGCGGTATGATAAAGCTCATGGAGCAGGGAGAGAGAGGACCTAGTAGAGGTCAGTGAAGAGGCGGGGCCAGGAGCAAAGTCTTGACCCCTGCAACTACAATTAGGTGAGTACACACAAAAGTTGTGTCTATCGACAAGTGCATTTGACAACTAGTAACTACACATACACACACATACTCATACACGCCCCGGTGGCCTGGTGGCTAAAGCTCTCGCTTCACGCATGGAGGTCCCGGTTCGATTACCGGCGGGGCGGAAATATTTCGAAGTGTTTCCTTACACACACACACACACATACAACAGGCCTAGTGTCTAATCGACATGTGCCTAGGACAAAATGGTAACATACACACACACACACACACACACACAGATGTGAAGTTGATGAGAAGAATTCAATATATAATTAGAATAAACTCAATCAATTTCTCTAATATTATGTACATACATAGCATGTCTACCTAATGCATGGCATGTCAGTGGCTCCTGCACTTCACCATGGCATGTCAGTGCCCTCCTGCACTCACCATGGCATGTCAGTGGCTCTCCTTGCACTTCACCATGGCATGTCAGTGGCTCTCCTTGCACTTCACCATGGCATGTCAGTGGCTCTCCTTGCACTTCACCATGGCATGTCAGTGGCTCTCCTTGCACTTCACCAGGGTGTCAGTGGCTCATGTACTTCTCCGTTTATGACTTGTAACTACCATGATGCATGTAAAATGTGCAAGAATAAATATATATATATATGATATATTATATATATATATATATATATATATATATACTACTATATATATATAATATGAAAAATAAATATATATATATATACTGATTTTATATAAATACTAGTGAATGGATGAGTTATGATAATAATAATATAATAAAATATAATAATTAATATGTATATTAATTGTTAATTAAATTTTTCATTTCATGCGATACTTTGTGAATGTATCAACGATGATTTGTCATATAAATGATTTAGAAAACAGATACGTTAAAGAATGAGACAATTGTGCATCCTTGGTATCTTTATTGGGGAACATTGCTTAGCCAGTGGCTTCATCAGTCCAATAAAGGAAGAATGGTGGAAGACGAGGAGTTTGAGGTGGTCAGTCCCTCATCCTGGAGATGATCATCTCCTGACTGAGGGACTGACCACCTCAAACTCCTTCTTGTCTTCCACCATTCTTCTCCATATTGGACTGACGAAGCCACTGGCTGGCGAAACGTTTCCCCAGTAAAGATACCTAAGTATTACACAAGTGTTTCATACTTTAACTGATTTCTCTTACTGAGAGGAAACCTTGGCTGGATACTGGACTGTGCAGATGCTAATACGGTTATTTGAAGATGTTGAAACTCGAGACAGTAGAAGATGAGGTAATCAGTCCCTGAGCCTGGGTGAAGGTGCTCCTCACTGTAGTCTTGACAACTCTGAAGCTTCCACAGCTAGATGGTCGCATATATATTAGTCAGATGAGATGCAGCAGTAGTAGATATCACCATAGGCGGGGCCCACTAGTGGTAGTCCGTCATGCCCAATACTTGGAACAGAGGTTAGCACAGTGGCAGACCTACATTTTTGGGGCCTTGAAGTTTGAACTGTTATGGGGCCCCTTCGAAACCAGCAAGGGCTAGCCCACATGATACTTAAATAGCCTTTTAATTTTTATTTTAACTATTATTTTGTATTGAATTACACTATATTATTATTAAAAAACTATCTCATGCAATAGACCCAAATTTTTAAGCAATGTGGACTAAAGTCGCTTCTGGGGGCCCCTCCAGGATTCGGGGCCCTGAAGCTTAAGTAGATCCGCCCCTAGGTTAGTAAACAGATTGAGGACGTTATACTGTGTATTCCATGGTGTTGCTGTCTTGGGCATGACATACGTCCACTAGTGTACCACCCACAATGATGATGACTTCAACTGCTGCGCCTCATCTCACTCCTATATCAGGACCATCTTCCTGCCTTTGCTTCAGATTCATCAAGATTACTGTGGTTAACACCTTCACCCAGGCTCAGGGAATCATTACCTCTACTTCTACTGTCTCCAGTTTCAACACCTACAAATAACCTCTGTATTAAATTGATAAAGCCACTGGTTGGCGAAACGTCTTCAGAATAAAGATACCCAGGTGTTGTTCATGTGTCTTATATATCAAACTTTCATCATTTGGTTTCTGTGCAAGGAATGAAAGATGCCTTTTTTGGTCGGTTTCAAATCTTAAAAACTGGCGTATTTTACCAAAAGCAAGTTTTAGATTGCTTTTGGGCTCTGTAGATGCTAATTTGTCGATTTTCTTGAATTTGAGAAAATTGAAATACTGTTTTTTTATGTAATAATTTGTGACTGTCTCATCCGATCAACTAGTGATGCGCATTTCATACACAGTGAAACAAGTGGTAGTGCTGAAGCGCATCACTCAGCTCCAGTCTCATCACTTTTAGAAAAAAAAATATATCATATGATTGAATAATGTAACATAATAAATTTGAATATACAGTATATTAGTAATAATAAAATAATGATAATAATAATAACAACAATAATAATAATAATAATAATAATAATAATAATAATAATAATAATAATAATTATTATTATTATTTTTATTATTATTATTATTAGTATAGTGTATATTTGGGATAAGATAAGTTTGATTATTGCACCGTTTAAGGGTGGCCTTGATGCTGGGGAGGGGCTCTTGATCCAAGAAAATGGAGCTACCCTCTCCTCCCTTGGATCGAATCCGATTACTTTTCATTCCTCAGACGCTGTATGACGCCTGCGGGTTTAGCACTTTTAATGAAAAAATAATAATAATAGTGCGGCCAGCAGTAACAGCCTGGTTGATCAGGCTCTGATCCACATGAGGCCTGGTCACAGACCGGGCCGCGGGGGCGTTGACCCCCGGAACTCTCTCTAGGTAAACTCCAGGTAATAAGACAGATCAAGACTACAAACACATTTCAGACAGAAGTCAATTCGAATTTACATATTTAAATATACACAGGAGTAAAAAGAATTACAGGAGAGGAAGTAGCATTTGTGTGATGTTAGATATCCTTCCATATATTCAGGTGTCAGTTTAAGAGGCGAGGTTAGGAAAGTGGGTGAAAGGGAAACACAGTGAGAGGAGGAGCATATTGAGAGGGAGACGAAGTTAGTGAGAAGGGGGATAAGGTATGTAAGAAAGATGGGGGAAAGAAGGCACTGTGGGAGATAGTAACAAATGGGAGAGGATTCAGTGAAAGGTAAGATATTTAAAGTGAGATTATAATAACATGAAACGAGAAGGGGACACTGTGGGTAAAAGGGAACAAAAGAGGTAAAAGGGAGAAAAACAGCGGGTGAGAGAGACATGAAACTAGGTCTCTGGGTGAAAAGGCAGTTGAGAGGTGACCACTCACCTTCAGCAATGCGGGTACCAAGGACAGCATCGAGGTTCATCTGTGTGAGGTGACCGTCGAAGTACTGGAGGAGTTGGTGGCACGCCCACACTGTCTTCTCCAGCAGTGCCCACACCTCGCCCTTCTGCAGGTCCTCCAGTAACTGCTCATGCACGTCTTCACTTGTAGGCGTCACCAGACCTCGTCCCCTAGGCTCATGCAGGACCTTGTTAATAGGCTGCTGAAGTTCCTCCTTGGTTGGTATTAGCAAGGTGTTTATATTAGCCTGAAGTATCTCATTCTTTTCAGGTTCCTGCGAATTCTCCTTTTCCCTCTGAGGATATTTTTTTTTTATAGGTTGTTTCAGGTTATTCGCTGCAAACTTCAGCACGCTGGCTGCGTCGTCTTGCAAGGGTTCAGAATGTTGCTGCAACAGCATTGGCGGGTCATTTAAAGTAAAGGGAAACGTCCGCCTGTTATATAATGTTATTCTAACACAGTTGGTGTTCATCAGTTGTGCTACCGGAAAAGAGGCACAATCATCGAGTGCCGAAATTTTAGTTGCCATCAACAGTCGCCCAAAATTTCCTGAATAAGTTACCAGCAGCAACAAGACACTATGGAGCCTAAACATTGCGTCGAGGCCTTGTGATAGATGCCTCCTGATAGCTGCAGAGACACGATGAAACCTGGAATGTGTTAGCGTATCACAGATGACTTCATAGCTTATCCAGCTGTTACTTCGCGGGATTACTTGTTGCCAACTTCAATTCTGATGCACGCTTTAGAAGTTTAAAGTTGTTTTTTTATCAGTCAGTATTGTGGATTTGGAGTGTGTGAGAGTAGGAGCTACAGTGGCGGCTCGGCGAGTGTGGTTGGCGGCAAGAAGAGTGTGAAATATAACACTGCTGCTGCCACTACCACCACACCGACTGTCGCACCTCACATCTCTCACTCACCACTAGACCTCACCCAGCCTTCCCCCGCATCCCCCAAGCCTAGCCCACCCCTCACCATCTGAGCTAGCCCTACCCCTAGCTTTCACCATCTGAGCTAGCCCTATCCCTAGCTTTCACCATCTGAGAGAGCCTTCTTCCCAGCTGTCGCAACCTCAGCTAACCCCGTCCCCTTCCTAACGTACCTAATCCTGTCCTTCCAGTCTAGCTGTCACGGTGAATACCGCTAATACTTGCTATTGTGTCTGACTGGAAGCTTGGAGGGCTGGAAAAACTGCAGAACGAAGCAATGAGGATCATTTTAGGATGCCCTCGTACTGCCAAAATTTTAAATATGCAGAAAGAACTTGATATTCCAAGCATCAGAGATCGTGTTACTGAAAGAAATATCCTAATTGGGGTTAATATGTTCAGGCAAGCCCATTCAAACCCCTGCACAGCCCTCCAAACTTTCCTCAACATTGGTGAACATCTCTCCAGATGGATCGAAAAAACTGGAACCGACCTCCGCATGAATCAGATACATGATCTGTGGCAAGTAAGGCAACAGCGGCACTTCTCAACTCCATGGAATATTACCCCATTCCAAACTACCATCCCTCCATTTCCCCCAAAACTACTTCTTAAATCACAACCAAAGCTTCGCCTTGAAGCCAAACATGATGCCTTAAGCTGTATTGATAATTTAGCCAAACAGCACACTCTCTCACAAATTATTTACGTTGATGGTTCTGTTCACCATCCACTGGTGCAGCTGGTAGTGCTGCTGTTGTCATACAGAGATGGCTCTCTTAAAGAAATTGGAGCAGGCATCAATAACTGGGCCTCTACCCTTCAGACAGAACTGTTTGCCATACTCCTTGCACTCAAATGCGTCCATGTATCTAAGGTTGACTCTCTAATTGTAACTGATTCTCTGTCACCCATAAATGCTCTCAACTCATCAAGTATAACTTGTAGCATGCTTGTGTCAGCGGCCAGACACAGGTATGGTAGGATTCTGGATAGTAGAGTCAGAGTGCACATGCTGTGATTCCATCTCACATTGGTCTTCAGATGCATGATAGAACTGATAAATTGGCTAAGTTTTATGCTTTCAAAGAGGGGGTAGATTACAATCTTGGCTTGTCAGTTAGCAGTTTGAGAACAATAATACGAAAAGAACTTCAACTGAATTTTATTGACTTAAGACTCATGGAGATTGACACCAGTCAGTCCATCTATCATCATTCTATCATGCAGGAGGAGCCACATGTCTATGGTGCATCCAACAAAATAAGCAGACTCTTGGATGTCACCACCGCCCGCCTCCGGCTGGGTTACAAGTATCTTTGTCAGGTTAAATCACCACCACCAGATGTAGACCAAACAAAATGTAAACTTTGTCAGTTGGATTATTGTCACACCCTGCGTCATTATGTACTGGAGTGCGACAAAATTAATGAATTCAGAGACAACTCACTCAGAAATGTTCAAGATATGTCAAAGTATTTTATCCACAGTGGTATATTATAGACCATTCTGAAAAAATACCCTGACTTTGCTCCCTGTAAATAAAGCATTGCCATGTGTGTGTGTGTGTGTGTGTGCGTGTTGATTGCCATTTTGTCCTATGCACATGTCGATTGAAGGCTGGGCCTGTTGTGTGTGCGTGTTAGTTAGTTACCATTTTGTCCTAGGCACATGTCAATTAGACACTAGGCCTGTTGTATATATGTGTGTGTGTATGTGTATGTAAGGAAACACTTCGAAATGTTTCTGCCCACTGGAATTGAACCCGGCCCTCCGTGCGTCAAGCAAGAGCTTACCACTAGGCCACCGGGGGCGTGTGTGTGTATGTATATATGTGTGTGTGTGTATGTGTATATGTATATGTATGTGTGTGTGACCCAACAATAAAATTTGCACCAAGAACTCATTACAGTTGTGACTGTGTGTAGACTAGTGAATTGTTCATTGCTTTATAATTTGTTCATGATTGTAACCATGTATAAACGTAAGTAAGTAAATTTACTTACATGTTTCATTACCTTTGTAACTTGTGAGTTCATTACCTTTGTAGCTTGTTAGTTCATTACCTTTGTAACTTGCTCAGCTATCAAAACTTTGGGGCCCAGTCCCTGGACCCATTATGTACCTCTGTTATCTTTTGACTACCGCCCACACCATGGGTATGGGCTGCATAATAAAGATATCAAACTGAACTTCAGAACTTGCCTTGTAACTTCCATTACAAATATTTTAACAATGTAGACAGCATTCATCTAACAAAGATTAATACCTGTATAACTAGTGTTGTATTTTTATACGTATTTTTACCATTCTGAAACAGACGCGGGCGTGTATATAGTTAATGATATGTTATTATTTGAAACACCTAGCAAAATAAAAATAACATCTATGATTTATTGTAGCACGAATATACAGATATGTAAATAGGATGAACATTACCCTGGTGGCTAGTTGAATACTACTACTACTACTACTATTGCTACTACTACTACTACTACTACTACTATTGCTACTGCTACTACTACTACTACAACTACTACTACTACTACAACAACTACTACTAATACTACTACTACTACTACTACTACTACTACTAATAATAATAATAATAATAATAATAATAATAATAATAAGAAGAAGAAGAAGAAGAAGAAGAAGAAGAAGAAATAAGAAGCAGTAGTGATAAACAATTTCTAGAATTTAAGACGATGCTCCTTGTTTTCCGCCTTAACATATATAGGCCTAAACAAAAGGACTGCAAACAAATTTGCATATACTAAGCCTAAACTTACAGGGTATTAAACTGTCTATAAGGTGCATCAGACATTATTGAAATCGTTGAGAAGAAGCATGATTAAATATTTCACAGAAAAACTATGCAATTTTAAAAATAAAATTTCAGACTCACTTACATACTCATAACAATCCCAGTCTTCTTCTGAGTATGTGTTGAAAATTTAAAGCCTAGCAGAAGAGTCTTTCTCAAGTTATTGCACGTAAACGAAATTCGGAAATGGTCTATATTAAATTAACCAGAGGGCATCTGCACTTGCCAATAGTTACAAGAGTCTTCTCGTAAGTACAGGACATCAACGATGAAAATCTGAAGCCACTTGGATGAGCTGTTCTCAAGGTGCAAGCAGAGCCTGATTAAGATTTTGTAGGCCCCTGGGCTACAGGCTTCCAGCGATATTTTCAAAAGTAATAGAAAAATATATTAAATTTATTTTTACAAGACTAATCACAATTAAAAGTCAAACATTTACTTTGCGTAATTTCTTGGAAACAAACTTCTCCAAAACATCAGTAAATTGTAAGTTGTTGAGAACATCTCTGAGGTCCTCCTGCTGGCGGAGGCCCTGGGCTGCATCCCTAAAGCCCATGCATTAATCCAGCCTTGGAGGAATTAAAAACAAATTCAGGCAACAACCACCCTTTGGGGATATTAATTATACTTCCAACATGGTTTCTTATAGAGGAGGTTACTGACGCAAATTGATATCGTGATTCTGGATGCTTATCCCCCAAGTAAACAACCCATTACTAATGTTAGCACAAATTTGTAAAAGGGTTAATACTATTGTAATTTGGTTTGCTCTTAAAATGTTGGTACCCAGTCCTTGGACCCTTTGTGTTCCTCGATAATCTTTTGACTGCCGCCCACTGGGTGGGTTGGTTACAGGGGTACATAATAAATCTATCAAATCAAATCAGTCACTCAGTGCATCTGTTTTTTTTTATTTAAGCTTATAATTACTATTGTTTTAATTCGTACAGTGAATGCACCGACTAATTTAACATTTGTTTTATGTATAAATACATTATTTTAAATAAATCTTCATCATAAGATTTGGAAATGTCTTCCCAGAACAATGGTTTGCCTTTTAAATACTATTTTCTGACTCAAAAAATCGTAATAATACAATTGCAAACAAATCAAGCCCCACCGCTCTGTGATTTTAATACCATTTTCAGTTTTGTTGCGTCACGAAAAATACTCAAATATTGGAATACCTCGATTAATCCATCATTATATATAAAACATGAAGTATGATCCGCCACATTACACTGAACTAGTGACCTAGGCTTCGCTCATAACACTACTGAAGGTAGTCTAGCATTGTGGCTCCATACCTTATCCTACCAAAAATCCAGTTCTCAGCACCACCACATAACCTATCCTTCACCACGATATCTAACCCTGCAATCAACGCCCACTATGGTCCTGCCCATCCCACCAAACCACAGCGATGCAGTTCCGTGATAGACCCTTCCACACGGTAAGTAACGGGTCATCTATTGTATATGGTTAAAACCCACGTCAGGAAACACTTGTCCTCTTGACTCACGATATCGTAAATAACAAGATTGCAAACAAACCACGGAACGGGTGGGTTTGAATCCATGGCGAGTGAGTCCTACAACTGGCCTGGAGTTTTACGACTCACTCGCCATGGGTTCTAACCCCACCCGTTCCATGGTTTGTTTACTTGTCCTCTTATCTGACGAATAAAACAACAATAACAAGCCTTCGGCTCATATCTGAAGGACCTGGGCTCAATTTCGGCACAAATGGAAACGTCGGGCATCGTTCCTTTACACCTGGTAACCACTTTTACTTAGTATTCAGTACCTGAGTGTTAGGCGACTATTGTGGGTCGGATACTTAAGAGGAACGAAGGACCCTAGTGGAAAAAAAGCCTCCGGTTTAGTAATCCGAATAAAATCTTCTATAGTGCAAGTATTGAAATTATAATTCGTCTCAAGTGTCATCGCCTCACACATTTAATAAGGGCAGTGAAATAAGATGAGAGGAAACAATGAAAGTATGATGCAGGAAGACTTGTGAAGGACTTGGAAATGTCGTACCACACATTTATACATGGATATATGAATATTCATAACACACTATGTACCCCGAGTTCTATACCTTGTTTTGAAGGTCACTCCTGCATGTCCCAACTACTGGACCACTATAACAAGGTCCTGGATGCTCTAGAAGACAAACAAAACGCAGATATATTATACACAGACTTTGCAAAAGCCTTTGACAAATGTGACCATGGTGTAATAGCACACAAAATGCGTGATAAAGGAATAACAGGAAAAGTTGGTAGATGGATCTATAATTTCCTAACAAATAGAACAGACTAAAGTCTGAGGCAGCTACTGTGAAAAGCTGTTCCACAAGGCACAGTACTCGCTCCCATCCTGTTCCTCATCCTCATATCTGACACAGACAGGGATATAAGCCACAGCACCGTGTCTTCCTTTGTAGATGACACCTGAATTTGCATGACAGTGTCCTCCATTGAAGACTCCAGGCGGACATCAACCAAATCTTTAAATGGGCCGCAGAAAACAATATGAAGTACAATGACGAGAAATTTCAATTACTCTAATATGGAAAACGTGAGGAAATTAAAACTATATCGGAGTATAAAACAAATTCCAACCACACAACAGAGCGGAAAACTAATGGAAAAGACCTGGGAGTGATAATGTCAGAGGATCTCACTTTCAAAGACCACAACACTGTATCAATAGCATCTGCTAGAAAAATGACAGGATGGATAATGAGAACCTTCAAAACTAGGGATGCCAAGCCCATGATGACACTCTTCAGGTTGCTTGTTCTATATAGGCTGGAATATTGCTGCACACTAACAGAGACTTTCAAGGCAGGTGAAATTGCTGACCTAGAAAATGTATAGAGAACCTTCACGGCACACATAAGTACGATAAAACACCTAAATTACTCGGAACTTTTGAAGTTCCTCGACCTGTACTCCCTGGAATGCAGGTGGGAGAGATACATGATTATATACACTTGGAAAATTCTAGAGGGATTAGTACCAAATTTGCACACGAAAATCACTCCCTACGAAAGCAAAACACTCAGCAGACGATGCAACATCCCCCCAATGAAAAGCAGGGGTGCCACTAGCACGATAAGAGAGAACATAATACGTGTCAGGGGCACAAGACTATTCAACTGCCTCTCAGCATACATAAGGGGGATTACCAATAGGCCCCTGGCTATCTTCAAGAAGGCTTTGGACAGGCACCTAAAGTCAGTACCTGATCAGCCATGCTGTGGTTCGTACGTCGGTTTACGTGCGGCTAACAGTAACAGTGTGGTTGATCAGGCCCTGATCCACCATGAGGCCTGGTCACAGACCACGCCGCGGAGGCTGCCATGTGTTATGTGATATTTAACGAGGCTGCTACAAGAACTGGGTTGCAAGTTCTGCACTTCACGTATCCATGTTTAACGAGGCTGCTACAAGAACTGGGTTGCAAGTTCTGCACTTCTTCACGTATTCATGAAACGATAAAAAAAAAAACTGTTTGCCACATAATTGTAAATTATTATTACTGCTGTATTGGGAAAGTGCTAAGCTCGTAGGTCGCAGCCTGGGAAATGGAGCATTCAGGTTCGATCCACGGAAGGGTTTTTCATCCAAGAATTGGAGCTTCTCTCCTTCCGTGGATCGAACCTGAATACTTCCATTTCCAGGCGCTGCACGACCCTTACAAGCTTAGCACTTTCCCCATTACTAGCAGTAATACAAATTTTACAAATGTATGTGAGCTCAACAGTTTTTTACTTTAGCATGAATACTAGAAGTGCAGACTTGCAACCAGTCTTAGCAGCCTCGTTAAAATGGATCGTGAAGAAGTGCAGACTTGCAACCCAGTCTTGTAGCAGCCTCGTTAAACATGGATACGTGAAGAAGTGCAGACTTGCAACCCAGTTCTTGTAGCAGCCTCGTTAAACATGGATACGTGAAGAAGTGCAGACTTGCAACCCAGTTCTTGTAGCAGCCTCGTTAAACATGGATACGTGAAGAAGTGCAGAACTTGCAACCCAGTTCTTGTAGCAGCCTCGTTAAACATGGATACGTGAAGAAGTGCAGAACTTGCAACCCAGTTCTTGTAGCAGCCTCGTTAAACATCTCATAACACATGGCAGCCATATATTGAGCTGTATTAAATTTGAGTTAAAAAAAAAGAAGTGTATATATTTTCATTATCATTCTCAAGGGAGGTTCCTTGATGCTGGTAAACGGCTCTTGATCCAATAAACTGGACTTATCCATTCCTTCCTTAGAATGAAACCTGATTGATATCGATTTCCTCCCAGGAGCTCTATGATCCTTACTGATTTAGCGCTTACCCATGATTATTAACAAAAATATTGGGATCATTGCTTAAAACTCAATTAAATTTTAAAGAAGAGAAGAGAATTTCTGTTTATTGTAAGTAGCATCAGTAAGAGCTTATCGTTCCCTGAGAGCACAACAGAGGATAATGAAAACAATTTTGACAAAAGCTCTTTAATTCGGGTGAATGTTGTAAACATTCTGTAGAATGGTGACACATCAGACACTTGTAATAGTAATATTTATGTAAAATTATGGTTACCTGCAGACTCATTTGCACTGTGTCGTAGTTCTGGTATATATACAGTGTTCGTCACGGCATTATGCCGGGTGAGCGCCCCGGCACAATGCAGTGATGAAAATCAAAGGCCTACCATACAGGGAGGGGGGGTCTTTTTCGTCCGTGCATTCTGCTGGGTAGCAGCAATGCACGGCCTTCAGTGACTTCTCAGTGCTCACGTGGCTGCCGTGGTGAGAGAAAGTGTTGCACTTTTGTCTCTCATCCCCCCTATCTTTTGTCCGGTGTTACCTTTGGTTTTGGGTCTATACACGTTTGATTATGGGTAAAAGGAAGTCTTTAACACCTGTGTTAAAGAAGCAGTTAATGAATAACTGCTTCTTTAACACAGTTAAGGTACAAACATATGTCTTCTTGTAGGGGCCAGGCCGAGGTTTGGCAAACAGTAACTCGACACCGCCACCAGCCTTGAAACGTTGAACCCAGTTGCTCACTGAACGCTCACACACAAACATTCTCCACTATATCTTTCGTCTAGTGCCCAGATTTGTGAAGCCCTATGATTTGAGCTATAGTTTCAGGTGTTAAAGACTTCCTTTTACCCATAATCAAAGATGTATAGTCCCAAAACCAAAGGGAACACTGAACAAAAGATGGGGTGGATGAGAGACAAAAGTGCAGCACTTTCTCTCTCCACAGCAGCCACGTGAGCACTGAGAAGTCACTGAAGTGTGGTGGCAGGCCGTGACGTCATGCTAACAGCTGCTACCCAGCAGAATGCACTGACGAAAAAGACCCTCCTGTATGGTAGGCCTTTGATTTTCATCATGGCATTGTGCCGGGGCGCTCACCCGGCATAATCCGTGACGAAATATATATATATATATATATATATATATATATATATATATATATATATATATATATATATATATATATATATATATATATATATATATACTTTGAATCTTAGTTCCGTGATATTCAACTTTCCAGTATAAAAGCTTTGAAAGTAGACATTTTAAAATGATAAAGTGAAGTGAAGTATTACATGCAGTAATACTTCACACATAGCAGTAGTAGAACAAGACACTTATGCAACATATAGGAATCTTTACTGAGGAAACATTTCCTTAATAAAGATTCCCAAAAAAAAAAAAAAAAAAAAAAAAAAAAAAAAAAAAAAAAAAAAAAAAAAAAAAAAAAAAAAAAAAAAAAAAAAAAAAAAAAAAAAAAAAAAAAAAAGACACTTATGTATAGGAATCTTTACTGAGGAACGTTTCCTTAATAAAGATTCCCATATGTTGCAAAAGTTCAGTATTTACTTGTCGGTTAATCTTCTTATCACACATAGTACGTATACGTTCAACATACCTGAAATAAGTTTCTTCAGGCTCTTATCTAACTGAGTATAGTTATGTATGTTGGATAATCTGAACTGAGTATAGTTATGTATGTTGGATAATCTGAACTGAGTATAGTTATGTATGTTGGATAATCTGAACTGAGTATAGTTATGTATCTTGGATAATCTGAACTGAGTATAGTTATGTATCTTGGATAATCTGAACTGAGTATAGTTATGTATCTTGGATAATCTGAACTGAGTATAGTTATGTATCGTGGTTAATCTCGCTTGAAGTTTTGTTGAAAATGTTATAAAATACTGAGAAGTTGATGATTAAGACACATATGCAACAGTTGGTTATCGTTATTGTTGAAACGTTTCGCCTACACGGTAGGCTTCTTCAGTCTAAAACAAAAGGCAGCAGGTGTAGTAGTGAAATGAAAATGATGTAATCAGTCCATCAACCTTGAAGAAACAGTATCTGATGGAGGTTACTCTTTCCCAGGCTGAGGGACTGACCACCTCAAATGTTATTTCTCTAAGGTTGATGGACTTATTGCATATCTTCATTTCACTACTACACCCGCTACCTCTTCATTTGACCGAAGAAGCCTACCGTGTAGGCGACACATTTCAGCAACAACTGTTGTACATGTGTCTTAATCGTCCTCTTGAAGTTTAACATTTCATGGCAGATACTTTCTGGAGGCAGACAATTTAAAATAACTGCCTAATTTTTAATGGGAATACACCAGACACATGGCTCTGGTAGTTTGTATATATAAACTAAAGCTCTCAAGTATTCTCTGTAGTTCCCTCATGTTTCTAAATGGTTATACACAAAGCAAAACTAAATATTCCAAATCAAACGTAAATTAGTATGTTGGATAAGAGTTAAGAAAGTCGCTGAAATGTGTTCCATGATATTTCAATCATAGTAACACTGATTCTCAACATTTGCACATGATGTTTATTACACTCCAGTTATTTTGCCAGACGTATCAAACATATTAACAGAGCTTATGACATCAAAAATTGAATAAAAATATTGATTTATGTAAAACTGTACCTAGGCAACAAGCCTTGGAACAAGTACCAACCACAAAGATCGACAGTTTCTTTACAAAAAAGACATTTACACTGACTCTCATGAGTGTAAGTCTCATGTTTTCGTTGCATGTCACGTCTCCAAACTATCCCCCTGTCTGAACTATCCCATTGTTTGCATTATCTCACTGCCTGAACTATCCTATTGTAAACTAACTATTCTGCTGTCCGAACTATCCTACTGTCCTCACCATCTTAATGTGTGTAAATCTGATCACCATTATGTCTTACTATTTGCAACTACTTAATGCTCTGCATTACCAGCTGAAGACGAAGACTTCTGTGCAGTGTTATCATATGTTCAATATTTTAAGTCATATTAAATGCATAGTACATTACTATTTACATAACCTGGTGGCAAATATACATCAACTCTGAAAAAATTATGTATGTATGTATGTATGTATGTATGTATGTATGTATGTATGTATGTATGTATGTATGTATGTATGTATATTTACAAATTCGAGAAAATATTCCAACGAAGAATTTTTGAGACCAAAACGCTAGAGGGATAAATTAGTCTTGGCAAAACAGCGGAACATGTGACGGTGGAGGTTACTTTTTTGTGTGGAGGAGTAGTCGCAGCGAGAGCATGCAAAGGGTTTTTCTCCAGTATGCTTCCTGAGGTGCTTGAGGTAGTTGGTCCTGATGGTGGTGGTGTAGGGGCAGTAGCTGCAGAGAAGGATGCGTTTGGATACAGGTTGGTGATGGTGTTGGGTTGTGGTGGTGAGGTTTGCCACCTGCGGCTGGGGTAGCCAGACATCCACCCCAACACTCCCGCTGATCACCTGGCCAAAGAGAGAGCGTGACTGTGATAAGTTACAGTGTTGTGGGATATAGGTGTAAGGTATAGTTAGTTCTTTATTGATGCATGTCACCAAACGTATATATCAACTGTCTAACAACAAATGAATATTCAAAACTAGTGGCCCGGTGGTCTGGTGGCTAGAGCTCTCGCTTCACACACGGAGGGCCCGGGTTCGATTCCCGGCGGGTGGAAACATTTCGACGTGTTTCCTTACACCTGTCGTCATGTTCACCTAGCAGCAAATAGGTACCTGGGTTGTTAGTCGACTGGTGTGGGTCGCATCCTGGGGGACAAGATTAAGGACCCCAATGGAAATAAGACAGACAGTCCTCGATGACGCACTGACTTTCTTGGGTTATCCTGGATGGCTAACCCTCCGGGGTTAAAAATCCGAAGAAATCTTATCTTATCTTAAGAACCTAATTAACAAAACTTCATTTAGAGCCTTATCTACATTTTATGTTATGCAGATTTAGGAACATTCCAGGCAAGAGTGGGGCCCCACACCTGATCAAAAATATATAGAAACTAGAGAAAATCTAACGGTTTGCAATGAGATTGGAAATGGAACTGAAGGATGGACTACAAAACTCTACGTAACAACACTAGAAGAGTGAAGCCCAATGACAGGTATATTCATAACGTACATAATACTTAGATTAAAACAGGGTGGGAAGGGACAGGCTGTTAAGTCGTCAAAAGAGGGATCCAGAAAACAATGATGACAGCAGGGTTGCAGATGGTGGCCACTGCTGACTTTATCAGCTCATTTTGCGGTAGCTATTAGGTTCTTATCGAAGTTCCTGGCTGAATCAGTATATATAAAGCTAGCATTATATATACCCAGTATATATAAAGCTAGCATTATATATACCCAGTATATATAATGCTAGCATTATATATAGCCTGGAGGGAGCTTCGGGGGTCAACGCCCCTGCGGCCCTGTCCGTGACCAGGCCTCGCGGTGAATCAGGGCCTGATCAATCAAGCTGTTACTGCTGACCGCACGTAAATCGATGTATGAGCCACAGCACGGCTGGTCAGGAACTAACTTTGGGTGTCTGTTCAGCGCCTTCTTGAAGACGGGGAGGGGTCTGTTGGCAATCCCCCTTATGTAGTATACTGGGAGGCAGTTGAAGAATCTTGAGAGGAAGAGTAAGGTAGATCCAATTCCTTTGATGAAGAGCGTTTCACCAGCATCAAGGCAGTCTTCCTCCTGAAAGCATGAGGTCCATCAAGTGATAGTAACTGCAGCTATGATGAAAGGAAACCTTTGAAGCTCCCGTAGATGATAAACCCTTGCTGAAATTATTAATATCCTCATTGCCCCTCTGACGTCTCCCAGCACAAGCTGGCACATTTCAACACCTTGTACGAGCCCCATCCTGCGTGATAGAATATGACAGGCAAACAGAGCTAGCTTTGAAAATTAGACACATATGCAACATCTGGGTATCATTAAAGATACTGAATTTAAACAGTAAAATTTCATCATATTGTAATTTTGAAAATAATTTTTAACTAGAATAAACTCAATAAATTTCTCTAATATTAAGTACATAGTTTTTAAGGACTAGAATAAGCTGCCCCTAATGCCATGGCATGTCAGTGGCTCTCCTTGCACTCAATTTACATTGTAACTTCCGATACCCATGTAATCTGCAATGAAATAAAATTTGTTTGTTTGTTGTTTGTTTGTTTGATATATGTCTAATTTTCATCTTGTCGGTATTGTATACCATTCATGTAGAGAGCTAGATTTTGTTCTAAAACATTTATATACCAATTTGTTCCCACTGCGTAATTATCATGTAGAACAGGGCAGCTGCACCCTGATAATGTATCCATTTTTTAATAAAAATAGGTCCATTATAGGGGTGCCATGTAACTCATTATAATAAAAATAATAATAATGTAAGTAAGTAAGTTTATGTATGATTATCATACATAGCAGCATATGTGTAGAGAACCTAGGATAACCCAAAAAAGTCAGAGTGACTTATTTCCATATAATATCTTTATTTACTACAAGTACATGTACAAGGTATACAGGCCTAGCTGACATCAATGACATACTACTATATAGAAAGCCCCTTGTTATGCTGAGCATTTCGGTCAAATTAGGTCAGTGTTCCAGGATGTGACCCACACCAGTCGACTAACACCCAGGTACCCATTTTACTGATGGGTGAACATAGACAACAGTTGTAAAGAAACACACCCAATGTTTCTACCCCGGCTGGGAATCGAACCCAGACCCTCGCCATGTGAAGCTAGTGCTTTAGCCACCAGAACATTTAACTTGCAACTGTAAGGCCTGCTGCCCCTGCCCACTTAGCAGTAAAAGTAGGCTCCCGTGTGTTAGCCAACTGTTATGAGTCGCATCCAGAGGAATTTAAGAAAACCAGACACACACAACCCACACATAGAGGAGAGGAGCTTACGACGACGTTTCGGTCCGACTTGGACCATTTACAAAGTCACACTAACACAAAGAACAGGTAGAAGGGGTTATATATACGCCAGCAGACAGGGAAGGGCACAAGAAAGTGGTGGAGGAGTAATAGTGGAAGTAGTAGTGTTAGTGGAAGTAGTAGTAGTTAGTTACCATTTTGTCCTAGGCACATGTCGATTAGACACTAGGCCTGTTGTATGTATGTGTGTGTGTGTGTAACGAAACACTTCGAAATGTTTCGGCCCCGCCGGGAATTGAACCCGGGCCCTCCGTGCGTGAAGCAAGAGCGCTAGCCACCATGCCATCGGGGCGTATAGTAGTGGAGTCAGTCATATTCTTGGAAAGAGGAGCACTGCAATAAAGCTGGCGGTCTCGCATGGGGTAAGGACAAGAACACAGAGGGGGAAAAAAATAAAATAAAATAAAGGACAAATACAAGGCAAAAGAAAGAAAACCCAGATGTAATGTTAGAGGAAAGCATCTACAGAGACAAAGCCAGGGCTAAGATTCATACAAGGAAAGTTGTGTATAAGGGAGGACTCAACCTGATGGCGACTGTGAAAGTTAGACGTAGGGTAGACAGGTTTAGCAGAAGACCAATCAATAGGATGACTGTGATCTCTGACATGACAGAAAAGAGAATTATTGGTGTCGGCAAGCCTGACACTATTTTTGTGCTCTCTGAGTCTGTCAGAAAGAGATCGGCCAGTTTCTCCAAAGTACTGTAGAGGACAGGAGGAGCATGAAATAGAGTAGACACCAGGAGAATCTATAGAGGGAGGGGAGGTATGAACTAGATTAGTGCGAAGAGTGTTATTCTGGCGAAAGGTAAGTTTGATGTCTAAGGAACGGAGAGAGTTGTTGAGATTAGAGAGACCAGAGATGTAGAGAAGGCAGAGGACAGGAGAGTTCCCAGGAGTAGGGGGTTTAGGAGAGAAGAAAGTCCGTTTGGCATGAGAGAAAGCAGAGTCTATGAAATGGGAAGGGTAGCCAAGACGGGAAAATGAATTATGAAGAGTGGAAATTTCTGCTTCAAGGAACTGAGGATCACAAATGCGGAGAGCACGGAGAAAGAGGGAGATAAGAACACTTTTCTTGACAGAGGAAGCATGATAAGAAACTGGCCAATCTCTCTCTGACAGACTCAGAGAGCACAAAAATAGTGTTAGGCTTGCCGACACCAATAATGCTCTTTTCTGTCATGTCAGAGATCACAGTCATCCTATTGATTGGTCTTCTGCTAAAACTGTACCCTACGTCCAACTTTCATAGTCGCCGTCTGGTTGAATCCTCCCTTATACACAACTTTCCTTGTATGAATCTTTGCCCTGGCTTTGTCTCTGTAGATGCTTTCCTCTCCCATTACATAGTTAAATGCTCCAAACTTCAGAACACCCATGACTTAACCTGATTCCTTCCCCTTCTATCTCTTCCCCCTTCTCCTCTTTCTTCTTTCTCCTCTGGGTTTTCTTTCTTTTGCCTTGTATTTGTCCTTCTTTATTTTATTTTCATTTTCCCCCCTCTGTGTTCTTGTCCTTACCCCATGCGGGACCGCCAGCTTTATTGCAGTGCTCCTCTTTCCTAGAATATGACTGACTCCACTACTACTACTTTCACTACCACTACTACTTACACTATTACTCCTCCACCACTTTCTTGTGCCCTTCCCTGTCTGCTGGCCTATATATAACCCCTTCTACCTGTTCTTTGTGTTACTGTGACTTTGTAAATGGTCCAAGTCGGACCGAAACGTCGTCGTAAGCTCCCCTCTCCTATGTGCGGATTGTGTGTGTATTGTTCCAGTCACGGTATTGTGCCTTTTTTTGTTATTTAAGAAAACCAGTTTTGCTGGAATGTCATATCCTTTGTAAGAAAGCACCGATCCCATGAAAGAAAACTTCATTTCCTGCTGGAAGTATTTAAGTGTTGTGCAAAAGGTGTCTGTACCTCATGTTAATTAATTATTTAATTAATAAAGAGTCTATCAGATCGACCAAGTTTACCTCTTGTCCTGAATTCTCTACTAACTGATCTTGACTTCTAGTGTCCTTTACAGGAGTTACACTTGTCAGACGCAATCTCTCGCACTCAAAACTGCTCACTTCCTGGAGCATCAAGTAGTAGGAACCCTCTGAAAAACTTTTATTCTTCTCCAAACGTGCCAATCTCTCCACTCTGTATTGTTCTACACCTCTTTATTAATAACATTATCGAGTAGTATTACTTAAATTGTAGGTAAATTCGCCACGGCAGCTCATTTGAAACGTTTTTTTTTTTTGTTAAAAGATGACCTCGTTAATGGTGCTAGCCCAATGGCTGGGTCCAGTGCCAGCGCCAAACTGGCAGATTGTTCCACTCATCAACCAGACTATTGCTGACTGGGGATGCGTTCACAGAAGTCAGTGTTAGGATCTTTGTTGTTCACGGAGACCGGCCATGGGTCAGGCTCGTCTGGTGCTTGCCTGGTCAACCAGGCTGTTGCTGCATGAGGTCCACTGTCCCACATATCTGTCACAGCCTGGTTGATCTGGCACCTGGTGAAGATACTTGTCCAGTTTCCTCTTGAAGGCTTCTACACTTGTTAGTTTTTTTAGTTTGATAACTTTATTATGCACCCCATACCCATCCTGTGGGCGGTAGTCAAAAGATAACAGAGGTACATAATGGGTCCAGGGACTGGACCCCAAAGTTTTGATAGCTGAGCAAGTTACAAAGGTAATGAACTAACAAGCTACAAAGGTAATGAACTCACAAGTTACAAAGGTAATGAAACATGTAAGTAAATTTACTTACTTACGTTTATACATGGTTACAATCATGAACAAATTATAAAGCAATGAACAGTTCACTAGTCTACACCCGGTCACAACTGTAATGAGTTCTTGGTGCAAATTTTATTGTTGGGTCACACACACACATGTTCCAGCCGTGTTTCTGATATCTTCTGGTAAGATGTTGAATAGTCTGGGACCCCGAATGTTGATACAGTGTTCCCCTATTGTCCCCACTGCACCCCCTGCACCTCACTGGGTTTATTTTGCAATCACTCCAGTATGTTGTTATGGCAGTGTGCAGATTTGAGACCAGACCCTCGAGTACTTTCCAGGTATATATTATGTATCTTTCTCTCCTCCGCTCCAATGAGTACATGTTCAAAACTTGAAGGCGTTCCCAGTAATTTAGGTGCTTCACTGGCTCAATGTGAGCCACAACCGATCTCTGTATGTGTTCCAGCTCTGATATTTATCCTGCTTTGAATAGAGCTGTCAGCAATGAGCAATATTTTAATGAGGGAGCACTAACGATCTGAAGAGTGTCACCATTGGTATTATTCCCCTTGTTTTATAAGTTCTCAATACTCTCTCCGTCATCTTCCTGACTGTCGTGATCGTTGTTTTGTTATGGTCTTTATAAAAGAAAGGTCAGCTGATATAATTATTCCCAGGTCTTTCACATGTTCCTTTCGTTCTATTTGGTGACCCTCTCGAGTTTTATATATATAGTGTTCCTTTTGAGTTCTTCATTCTTTCCTTACCTAAGCAGCTGAAACTTATCACCATTGAACATCATATTGTTCTCCACTTCCAACTGGAAGACCCTACTTATGTCTTCCTGTAATTTTTCAGTGTCCTCAACCATATTGACTTTCATGCTTATTTTAGTGTCATCTGCAAATGATGATACAAAAATGTGACGGATATTTTAATCTATGTCTGCTATGAGCATGAGAAACAGCAAAGGCACCAGGACAGTGCCTTGCGACACTGAGCTTTTTACCTCGCTGATGCTGGATCTTGCTCTGTTCACTACTACTTTTTGTGTTCTGTGTGTTAGGAACCCGAAAATCCATCTGCCTACCTTTCCCGTAATGCCCATGACCCTCATTTTGTGCGTTATCACTCCATGATTGCATTTGTCAAATGCCTTTGCAAAATCTGTGTAAATCACATCTGCGTTTTGGTCGTCTTCCAACGACTCCGTAATTCTGTCATAATGGTTCAGCATTACATATATATTAGCAATGAACATGTTAGCAGTGTTGCAGATTGCCTCCTGGTGGGCACTTGTGTACCTAGTTAGGACTGGGCCTTGGAAATTAGCTTAGGTGGGATGACAACTGTTAGCCAGTAAATTGAACTGTTTAAAATTTGTCTACAATGTAGTATTTTGTAAATGCAAAGTTTTTTTAATTTTAAAACAAAAAATGTGACACTTCATAAGAAAGTATGGACAGAACAAATACAATTTAAATGAAAGGTAATTTTGTCTTAGGTCTCTAGACATTTCCCATATCTTAGCTATTTTAGCAACTGTCAAGTGTAACAGTTATGCTAATTCATTTTTAAAATACAAAAATGTCAGAAATTTGACATAACATGAAAAAACTCAATAGGCCACACCATTATCAGTTTGAGAAATAATTTGTCTACACGTATAATACAATCAATAACAGAGAGAGAGAGAGAGAGAGAGAGAGAGAGAGAGAGAGAGAGAGAGAGAGAGAGAGAGAGAGAGAGAGAGAGAGAGAGCAGGGGAATGTTAATATCCTGCTATCAAGCCGGAACTCTTCTGGATCTGGACACTGTATCGAGAAGACTAAGCAGGAAGGGCAAGCTTATTCTTTAATTTATTTAGTGATAACTAAATAAATTATATATATATATATATATATATATATATATATATATATTTTTTATTATATTATTATTAAAAACATTCACATCGGCCGATTCCCACCAAGGCAGGGTGGCCCGAAAAAGAAAAACTTTCATCATCATTCACTCCATCACTGTCTTGCCAGAGGGGTGCTTTACACTACAGTTATAAAACTGCAACATTAACACCCTCCTTCAGAGTGCCGGCACTGTACTTCCCATCTCCAGAACTCAAGTCCGGCCTCCCTGTTTCCTGAATCCCTTCATAAATGTTACTTTGCTCACACTCCAACAGCACGTCAAGTATTAAAACCATATGCCTCCATTCACTCCTATCAAATACGCTCACACATGCTTGCTGGAAGTCTAAGCCCTCGCACACAAAACTTCCTTTACCCCTCCCTCCAACCTTTCCTAGGCCGACCCCTACCCCGCCTTCCCTCCACTACAGATTTATACACTCTGAAGTCACTCTGTCTCGTTCCATTCTCTCTACATGTCCAAACCACCTCAACAACCCCTCCTCAGCTCTCTGGACAATCGTTTTGGTAATCCCGCACCTCCTCCTAATTTCCAAACTCCGAATTCTCTGCATTATATTCACACCACACATTGACCTCAGACACGACATCTCCACTGCCTCCAGCCTTCTCCTCGTTGCAACATTCATCACCCATGCTTCACACCCATATAAGAGCGTTGGTATAACTATACTCTCTTTACTTCCATGGACAAAGTTCTTTGTCTCCACAGACTCGAAGTGCTCCACTCACCCTTTTCCCTCATCAATTCTATGATTCACCTCATCCTTCATAGACCCATCTGCTGACATGTCCACTCCCAAATATCTGAATACATTCACCTCCTCCATACTCTCTCCCTCCAATCTGATATCCAATCTTTCGTCACCTATTCTTTTTGTTATCCTCATCAACTTACTCTTTCCTATATTCACTTTCAATTTTCTTCTTTACACACCCTACCAAATTCATCCACCAACCTCTGCAACTTCTCTTCAGAATCTCCCAAAAGCACAGTGTCATCAGCAAAAGCAACTGTGACAACTCCCACTTTGTATTTGCTTCTTTATCTTTTAGTCCCACACCTCTTGCCAAGACCCTCGCATTCACTTCTCTTACAACCCCATCTATAAATATATTGAACAACCACGTGACATCACACATCCTTGTCTAAGGCCCACTTTTACTGGGAATAGTCCCCTTCCCTCCTACACACTCTAACCTGAGCCTCACTATCCTCATAAAAACTCTTCACTGCTTTCAGTAACCTTCCTCCTAGTCCATACACCTGCAACATCTGCCACATTGCCCCCTATCTACCCTATCATACGCCTTTTCCAAATCCATAAATGCCACAAAAACATCTTTACCCTTATCCAAATACTGTTCACCTATATGTTTCACTGTAAACACTTGGTCTACACACCCCCTACCTTTCCTAAAGCCCCTTGTTCATCTGCTATCCTGCTTTCTGTCTTACTCTTAATTCTTTCAATAATAACTCTACCATACACTTTACCAGGTACACTCAACAGACTTATTCCCTATAATTTTTGCACTCTCTTTTGTCCCCTTTGCCTTTATACAAAGGAACAATACACGCTCTCTGCCAATCCCTAGTACCTTACCCTCTTCCATACATTTATTAAATAATAGCACCAACCACTCCAAAACTATATCCCCACCTGCTTTTAACATTTCTATCTTTATCCCATCAATCCCAGCTGCCTTACCCCTTTCATTCTACCCACTGCCTCACGAACTTCCCCTACACCCACAACTGGCTCTTTCACACTCCTACAAGATGTTATTCCTCCTTGTCCTACACACGAAATCACAGCTTCCTGTCTTCATCAACATTTAACAACTCTTCAAAATATTCTCTCCATCTTCCCGATACCTCTAACTCTCCATTTAATAACTCTCCTCTCCTATTTTTAACTGTCAAATCCATTTGTTCTCTAGGCTTCCTCAACTTATTAATCTCATTCCAAAACTTTTTCTTATTTTCAACAAAATTTGCTGATAACATCTCACCCACTCTCTCATTTGCTCTCTTTTACATTGCTTCACCACTCTTTAACCTCTCTTTTTCTCTCCATATACTCTTCCCTCCTTGCATCACTTCTACTTTGTAAAAACCTCTCATATGCTAACTTTTTCTCCTTACTACTCTCTTTACATCATCATTCCACCAATCGCTCCTCTTCCCTCCCGCACCCACTCGCCTGTAACCACAAACTTCTGCTGAACACTCTAACACTACATTTCTAAATCTACCCCATACATCTTCGACCCCATTGCCTACACTCTCACTAGCCCATCTATCCTCCAATAGTTGTTTATATCTTACCCTAACTGCCTCCTCTTTTAGTTTATAAACCTTCACCTCTCTCTTACTTACTGATTCTATTTTCCTTGTATCCCATCTACCTTTTACTCCCACTGAAGCTATAACTAAAAAGTGATCTGATATATATGTGGCCCCTCTATAAACATGTACATCCTGAAGTCTACTCAACAGTCCTTTATCTACCAATACATAGTCCAACAAACTACTGTCATTACGCCCTACATCATATCTTGTATACTTATTTATCCTCTTTTTCTTAAAATATGTATTACCTATAACTAAACCCCTTTCTATACAAAGTTCAATCAAAGGGCTCCCATTATCATTTACACCTGGCACCCCAAACTTACCTACTACACCCTCACTGCATGTTTCTCCCACTTTAGCATTTAGGTCCCCTACCACAATTACTCTCTCATTTGGTTCAAAAGTTCCTATACATTCGCTTAACATCTCCCAAAATCTCTCTCTCCTCTACACTCCTCTCTTCTCCAGGTGCATACACGCTTATTATGACCCACTTTTCGCATCCGACCCTTATTTTAATCCACATAATTCTTGAATTTACACATTCATATTCCCTCTTTTCCTTCCATAACTGATCCTTCAACATTATTGCTACCCTTCCTTAGCTCTAACTCTCTCAGATACTCCTGACTTAATCCCATTTATTTCTCCCCACTGAAACTCGCCTACCCCCTTCAGCTTTGTTTGCTTAGGGCCAGGACATCCAACTTCTTTGCATTCATAACATCAGCAATCATCTCTTTCTTATCATCCGCACTACATCCACGCACATTCAAACAACCCAGTTTTATAAAGTTTTCTTCTTCTCTTTTTAGTAAATGTGTACAGGAGAAGGGGTTACTAGCCCATTGCTCCCTGGTGCATTTTAGTTCGCCTCATACGACACATTAAGTTACGGAGGAAAGATTCTTTTCCACTTCCCATGGACAATAGAGAACATAAAAGAACAAGAGTTATTAAGAAAAAAAAAACCTAGATGTTGTATGTATATATATGCATGTCATGCATGTATGTGACTATATATATATATATATATATATATATATATATATATATATATATATATATATATATATATATATATATATATATACATATATATATTATATATTATATATAATATAGTTCGAACCCATGCTGGTTTGGCCCGCTTCAGATGTGTGGTCCTGTGGGTTTTGCTCACCATGAGGCGGGCTAAAGCAGCATGGGTTCGAATCTTGGCTAGTCGCAGTGTTGTTATTGATATATATATATATATATATATATATATATATATATATATATATATTCATACATACATATACATACATGCATATATATTTTAACTTACACGCCCCCGGTGGCCTAGTGGGTAAAGCTCTTGCTTCACGCACGGAGGGGCCGGGTTGAATTCCCGGTGGGGCAGAAACATTTCGAAGTGTTTTCCTTATATACATATATACAACAGGCCTAGTGTCTAATTGACATGTGCCTAGGACAAAATGGTAACTAACACTGGCCGTTTCCCACCGAGGTAGGGTGGAAAAAAAAAACTCAACATCATTCGCTCTATCACTGTCTTGCCTCTTCAAGGGGGGCTCCTTGGCGCGGTGAAGAGGCTTTTGGTCTGAGGAATTAGACCTTTTAGTCTCCTTCCTCAGAACGAACCTAATTATCCCCCAATCTCCCATTCCCTATCCCATCCTCGCTTTTCCCTTTCCTCCCTCCTTCCAACCTTCCCTTTTCCCTGTCCCTTTTGTAGCCTCTGGGTTCCTTCCCTCTGACATTATGGTTTCTAGGTAGTGGGAAGCGTGCTGGGGTTCATCCCACTCTGTGGGATCCCTCGGGAGTGGTGTAGTTTACCGTGGAATCTGGATCATCTGAAGGCGCCCTGCTCTCTTCCCGGATTTCCAGAAGGTGGGGCGGGGTGTCCTGCAGGTGACAGGTGTATCTCTGGAGGCTGCCTGTCGGTTCTGGAAGGTGGCTCGTCAGGAAACAGGACAGGCTAGGATGATTGTCTGAGCCAAGTATAGTACACGGTGCGGAGTACACCCTGGTCTGGTGCTTCCGGAGGCGGTCTATCCGACGGCGGACATTTCATGTCCACACACGCACATAAACACAGGCCGTGTTATCGCATGTGCCTAGACAAAATGGTAACTACGACATGCTGACTCAAAGGAAGGCATCAGGTTCTGCCAGTTTAGGCCTGGGGTCCACCTGACCAAAATATAAAGTCTTCTGCTTTGAGCATTGGTGTTGAATGATCCTTTTTTCTATCCCTGGGACGTTTGTCCTCGTCATACATTACCCAAATAACCTAAAAACACTTACTTGTGCTGAACAATTGTTTGAGGTATCATACATTAGCTCCTAGGATTCAAATAAATTATTACAATCAAAACTAAGTGCTAAACCCACAAGGGGCATAAAGCTCCTAGGCTTCAAAAGGCCTGATAGATTGACTCAAGTAGAAAGTGTTTGGGTAAGTAAGAATTTTTTATTTTTTAGCTAACACACATGTAAATGTAAATAACTCTTTTTACCTTATTCTTAGTATACGTACATCCTTTATAATATAATAACATATATTTCCTACAGTGTATAATATTAAGGTAATAAAAGGACCCCAATGGAAATAAGTCACTCTGACTTTTTGGGTTATCCTAGGTTCTCTACACATATGCTGCTATGTATGATAATATATGTAAATGTATTTGTGTATACCTGAATAAACTTACTTACTCAAGTAGAATAAGTAAGTAAGTAAGTAAGTAAGTTTATTCAGGTATACACAAATACATTTACATACATTATCATACATAGCAGCATATGTGTAGAGAACCTAGGATAACCCAAAAAAGTCAGAGTGACTTATTTCCATTGGGGTCCTTTAGAACGTTTGAGTGTCTGGCTCTGCCGGTGTATAGGCAAAGGAGGGGGGTCCACCTGACCTAATTTTGAACTTTTAGTTCCTAATTCTGTTTCCGAAGAAAACTTAAAACTTCCAAGCAGATTTAGGCAACATTTTTCATGGATTCCAGGGAAGCAAGGCTCAAAAAGTCGTAAGCTTTGGTGGCCCTCATGAACCCTAACAGCAGGTGTAGCAGTAGTTGTAGGACAGCAGTCATTAAGTCCTGGTTGACCAACAATTGGTTATAATCATATTCATAACTTTTAAAAGGGATGGACTAGTAAGCCAGCAGAAGGCCTTAGTCAGATGACCAAAAGCTCCAGCTGCTGGTCATCGTATGATGAAGACCCACATCAGGAAACACTTGTCCTGTTTTCTGACAAACCTTAACCAACCTAACCTAGTCCTGGTTGAGAAGAACCAACAGTTAGATCAAGCAGACTAGGAAGCACAGGTTAGACCCACAAAATGAAGAGGTGGGTCAGAGAGCACATCATTTGAGTTGGCAAATGATTGGAATCATAGCAGTTGCACAAGGGAAAGTGAAGCATTCAAATAATCTAATCCAACAAATATTATTTAGTAGTTAGAAGCTAATTTTAAGGGTGCCTGAAATGCTCAGCATAGCCAGGGGGTTTCCACATAGTCCTTCAAGTGGCTCTTGACCTGGTAGGCAAACCTTCACATGCTGAGTGTCTGGGTTCGATTCCCGGCAAGGGTGAAAACTGGACGTGTTTCCTTACACATGTTGTCCACGTTCATCCATCAGTAAAATGGGTACCTGGGTGTTAGTTGACTGGTGTGGGTCGCATCCTGGGACAAAATTGACCTAATCTGCCCGAAATGCTCTACATAACAAGTGGCTTTCTGTATAGTAGTATGTCATTGATGTCAGCTAGGCCTGTATACCTTGTTCATATACTTGCAGAAGTAGATATTTATTTATAATTTATTTATCAGATGCCACAGGAGTTGCTGAACAAACCAACCAAAAGAGACTAGGATGGACTGCTTTGTGGGGCTTGGCACTACCCAGCTGGCAGGTATGTTGGGCAGTGATCAGTTAATCGTATATTATTAGGTATCCCCTAGAATGGAATACTAAAATAGTTATTTGAATTCTATATCTGTTTTTTCTTCCTCCAAGGTATTTTTCCATATTATTATTATGATCAAAAAGAAGCGCTAAACATACAAGGGTCATATTTATCCATAACTTTAGAATAGTTCTTCTGGTTGTTTCAAACTTTCAGCACTGGTGTACCCTACTTTAAAAGCTAGTAGTATGTATCTTAAAGAAAGGTTCATATTGTCAGTAGGCTCTGTAGGTGCCAGTTTGCTATTTTATTTTTTTTAATTGTGGTATATTTCTCTGTAATAACTTTAAGATGTTTATTTAGAACTGCTTCACACTGTGTATGCTGATGCATCTAACTCAAAGGAAGATTCAGTACCAATTTAGTCATATGTTGAAAAATGAAAATTTTTCTGAAAGATAACTGGAGAATCCCACTAATGATTGGGTTCAATCCATTTCCTGATTAGTTTCAATCTTTCAGTCCTCTTGTATTTGTTGAAAAAGTTTGCATTGTTATTAACTTTTGTAAGTCCAATTTCCTAATTTTACTAAGCAAATTACGGCACTATATGACCCATACAAATTTAGCACTTACAAATACTATTATTATTAAGCAAACTGGGATATTGGTTTCTGTGCAATAATTGGAGAATGCCTCTCCAGATTGGCTTCAGACTTTAAACACTTGTTTATCTTGTTTAGATGAAAGCTCTTTGCATTCTTTTTTGAAAGAGTAGATATCAATTTGCTAGTTTTATTTAATAAATTGAATTATTTGTTTCAGTGCTGTTCATGTAAATGCCTTCTTGGGCATAGACCTCTCTGTTCCAGTTTCGTATCTGAACTTCATTAGATCTGCTCTTCCAGACTTATTGTACAGGGTAGTGGTTATTTCTCACTCCCCGTGGAGTCAAGGATCTTTCCCTCCAGTTTGCCTTCTGTGCTTGAAGTTGAAGGTGACAGACTGGCAATTCTTAGAGGCTCAGGCAGAGATCTCATGTCCTTTGTGATTTACATGTGGTGCAGGGGGCTTATGACCATTTCATTAGTATTGTCATGGGGCAGTGGAGGCTAGCATTCCTTGGTCATATGACTTGGGGTCCCATCTGTCAGTCCTTTGGCCGAACATGGATGATTGGTGTCTTGGACATAGGGATGATCAACAACTTGAGGACCACTATTTTCGCTGGTTAATAAACTCCCATGCTAGAGAGTATTGGCTATCTTTCCTTCTGGACGGATACAGGATAAGATCAGAAAAATGTTTGAGAAATACTCCACAAGCCCACTGCTGAGCCTTCTCCATTGTGGGCAGGTAATGGATAACCCATCAATGATTACCAACACCTTTTTGCTGAGGGCTTCTCCATCTCTTAAGTATTGGGAGCTACAGTACTGAATTCTGGAGGCTTCAGGAGGCAATCTTTGCCCATTGTGGGAAACCTTGTGATCTGTTATTTGGGCTGGGGGAATTATTGTCTGCCGTATTGGCATTGCCTTCCATGACACTTAGGGAGGAAGGGGGTATACTATGACATGTTCCAGCACCTCAAGTTCTCCCTAAAGTTCTTATCGGACATATTTAATGGTATTCGGCGGCATTCTGCAATTCTGGCTATCCTGAATTCAGACCAGGATTCCAGGGAAGAAGCAAACTACAGTCTGATCTCTCTACTAGTTGTTGGAGAGAATGTTGAATCTTCCTCTTGGAGACGAAAGGCTACATCTCTTCAGTGCAGTTTGGCTTCTGCAAGTTCTGGTTAATGACTGACTTCCCTTGTTTGGCTAGGTGGTATAACCCCTGTAGTTTAGCGCTTCTATTTGATTATAATAATAATTGGCTAGGTGGTGACATACACAAGGGTTTTTCAGATGCTTTTCACTTTGGTGGTATTCTTCTATCTGGAAAAAGCCTATGACAAGAATTAGAACTAGAAGAACTCACAGGTAAGGACCCACTAAGGATGAGGGGGGAAGTGGGGATAGTTGAAGAATAGAAGTAGATACAGAAAGAGGAAGAGTGCCAGGGCTAAACCCAGCCAATTTCTCCAACAGTTTCTGACAGACTGCTCAAGGTGAAGGTTGATTTGTCCTATTTGCAGTTCCTTCTGGAGAAAAAGAGGAAGTCCCTCAGAACAGCATTTTGAGCATCACATATTTTATTATAGCCATGTATCATGTGGTTAGTGTTGTCCCATGATTGAGTCGAGGCCTCCTCACGTGTGGACCATTGTATTGCTCTGAGTCTGCTGCTGGTATACTGTCACTGGTTTCAGGTGGCAGTGGATATTGTAGAAGGGGCTGCTTCTAACAGCCATCAGTTTTTCATTTAGAAGATGGTGGCTGTTCATTTTACTCAGTCACAAGTTAGACAGCTTCCCCTCATGTGTTACTCAATAGTGTTGTCCTTTCTTATGAGCAGCAGGTGACACTTGTGAATTTTTTTATTATCAGGGTCTGATGTGGGCCTCTCATGAAGTTCAAATTGGATGTTAGACATTTTTAGGTCCTCTCCCACTATACCTGGAGAAGGGCTCCATATTATATGTTGCCCCAGGCTGGAGTATGGCTTCTGAATTTATTCCTTGGCTTTTATTATTACATTCTTGGGGGAAGGAGTTCAAAGCCTGTATGGGTCATGCAGTCCCTGGAGAAATGGTAGGCATTCAGGTTTGATCTCAGGAAAGGGAACATAGGTACAATTCTTTGGATGAAGAACCCTTTACGGGCATGAAGGGTACTCCTCAGCCAGCTCTTTTCTGCTGCTCTTGCTAAATTCTGTCCATCAGCTAGGGATATGGCTTTGCATGGGTACAGTCTGTACCTTTTCCATTGAGAAATTTTATGTTGAGTCTAGTGAGCCTTCCTTGGATCTCCACTGCGAGGCACTAGGCCTACATGATTTATTTATTTCAGTTTTATTTCATTGCAGATTGCAGATTACATAGGTATTGGTAGTTACAATGTAAATTGAGTGCAAGGAGAGCCACTGACATGCAATGGCATTAGGGGCAGCTTATTCTATTCCTTAACCCTTTCAGGGTCCAAGGGGGATCTCCGAAACTCGTTCTCAGGGTCCAAGAATTTAAAAAAAAAAATATTTTTTCTTATGAAATGATAGAGAATCTTTTTCCGATCATAACGCCACAAAAATTATGAAATTTGACCGAAAACTAACGGAATTATGCTTTCGCGAAGTTAGCGGTAGCCATGACACTTACGCATCGGCGATTTCGCCCAATGTTTCAGTCAACTAAACTTATAGCTATTTCGCTAGAACTCCATTTCTTCCATCGATTGAGTACAAGAAACCGCCTATTTACCAATTACAACTACCCAAAATAGTGGTCAGAAAATGGCAATTTGGCCAATTTCACACAAATTTCAAATGATGCCAATTTCAAAATAGGGTCCAAAATAAACAAGGCAGACATTCCTGGCACTAAAATAACGTCTTCTCTGTTCATTAGTCATGTTTCCAGGCCCCTCTTACATTACTTTTGCTTTTCATTTTGAATTTTTATTCTCACAAAAAAATAGAAGATTTACTGTTATGTATACAACTGCATCATTGTAAAAATGGTATAAATAATATTAGAGCACTTGTGCATGAATATTAGACTCGCCAGTTGATGTGTATTGGATGCATGGTGTGATTTGTTTACTCTTGAACATCGTCAAAAATCGAACATTTTCGCTACTTTGAGCTCAATTTCAAGGTACTTGTCGTTGTCAAACCAATCAAAATCATCTCTATTTCTGTAATATATATTCCAATCTATCAAATGAGACCAAGAAAACGAGAATACATCAATAAATACCATACGAAAATAGACTGCAAAGTCGCTGTTTTAAACCAAAAACACGGTCAGAGTTTTTTTTCCTCATTATGCACTGTGTGGTGCAGGAATTTTTTTATACTGCGCACACTGACCGCACAGACCCATTCTATCACATCTAGGCCTAACAGCCTGTTTCTGCTTGATTTGAGGGCGCTAGAATTTAGGCGTACTAGTACGTCAATAACCCCAGGGCGTAAGCCGTACTAGTACATCAATAACCCTGAAAGGGTTAAAGACTATGTACTTAATATTAGAGAAATTTATTGAGTTTATTCTAGTTAAAAATTATTTTCAAAATTACAATATGATGAAATTTTACTGTTTAAATTATTATATAATGATATTAGATTGTTACAGGTGTTAAGATTCTTGAATGATAATATGGAATTGAGATTATCTTAAGGAAAATAACATTGAGCATTTTTGCCATTAACTTATAATATGAATAGGGGGTAACATAATAGTAACATATTATTAAGAATTGAGATTATTGTATAGGAAAGTAATAATGAGCATTTTTCAAAGTAGTTTATAGTATGATCATTTAGTTTTGGGTGAGTAGGTGGTTTTTGAGTTGTCTTAAATTGATTTTCAGACAAGATTATCTTAATATTTACTGGTAGTGAATTCCAGATTCTGGGGCCCTTTATGTGCATAGAATTTTTACATAGGTTGATATGAACATGGGGTATATCAAAAAGTGATCTGTGTCTTGTGTTGTGGTCATGGGTCCTATTAAAGTTGGTGAGGAGAATTTTGAGCAGAGGGTTTATATTAGAGTGTAAAGTTTTATATATGTAGTAGGCACAAGAGTAAGTATGAATGTTCTTACGGTGAGTAGTTTGAGACTTTTGAATATTGGTGGAGTATGCTGTCTAGAGTGGGAATTTGTTATCATTCTGACTGCGGCCTTTTGTTGTGTTATGAGTGGTCTAAGGTGATTTAACGTTGTTGATCCCCATGCACAGATTCCATAGGTGAGATACGGGTAGATAAGTGAATGATTTAGTGCAAGGAGAGCTGATTGTGGTACATAATAGTGTATATTTGATAATATGCCTACTGTCTTCGAAATTTTCTTGGAAATTTGTTGTATATGTGTTTGGAATTTAAGGCTACTGTCAAGGTGGATTCCTAGAATTTTCCTCTGTGAGTCTTGTGATGGGTGTACCATTGAGTGTTATGTTAAGTGGAACATTTGTGGCTTTGCTTCCAAACTGTATGAAGTAGGTCTTGTCAGTATTGAGAGTAAGCTTGTTAGTCGTCATCCATGTTGATATTTTCTGTAATTCGGCATTAACAGTGTTGGCCAGTATAACTGGATTTGGGTGAGAGAAGACATATGTTGTGTCATCTGCAAATAAAATGGGTTTGAGTAGTTGTGATGCATTCGGTAGGTCATTTATGTAAATGAGGAATAGGAGTGGCCCCAGGACACTTCCTTGAGGGACTCCGACTGTAATTTGTTGTGTGGAAGAGTTCGCTCCATTTGTGTACACGTATTGGCTTCTGTTGGTGAGGTATGACTTTAGGTAGTTGAGTGGGTGCCCCCTTATACCATAGTGTGCTAATTTTGTGAGCAGTAAATCATGGTCGACTGTATCAAAAGCTTTGCGTAGATCAATGAAGATTCCCAGTGGGACTTCTTTTTCTCAAGTGCTGTATATATTAACTCCAACATGTGCATAATAGCATCGTTTGTGCTCTTGTTTGTCCTGAATCCAAACTGACAGGGGTTGAGTACATTGTGTGAGACGAGGTAGGAATAGATTTGTCTATGAATTAATTTTTCGAAGATTTTAGAAAGCAATGGTAAATTAGAAATTGGTCTATAATTATTCAGGTCTGTTTGATCACCTCCTTTGTGGATCGGGGTGACCCTAGCTATTTTGAGAATTGATGGAAAGGTAGAAGCTTCAATGGATTTATTGAATAGTGTTGCTATAATTGGTGATAGTACCTGTGAAGCTTTTTTGTACATAAAAGTTGGTAAGCTGTTTATGTCTCCTGCCTTGTTTTTAAGGGTGTTGATTATGAGCGAGACTTCAATTGGGTTGGTAGGAGCTAGGAATAGCGTATTAGGGTAGGTGTTTGTGAGGTAGTCTGTTGGACGGGTGTTTGAGCTTGGGATTTTACTCGCTAGATTCTTTCCTATGGTGGAGAAGAAAACATTAAGTCTGTTTGCTGTCTCTGTTTCAAGTTCAGTGTACACCTGGCAACCAACTTGTGTTGCAGTCTTCATGCTTTGCATGACATGCATAGGGTTCACCGTGAAAGATTTTCTGTGCCATTTGGTGCTTGGATGCAGGCTGCTCTCCTGCATTGTGGCTTTGATATATCTACAATCAAAAAGGCTGACTTCTCTCCCTGCCCTCTTTGGACAGTGTCTGAGGTTTGCCTTTGTAGGCAGTGGATGAGGACTCCTAAGTAATAAGCTTCAGTGATGGCCTTGGCTAATTTCTTGGAGCCTGATTTTATCTATGCTTCAAGGATGAAGGGCTTTACTGACGAGTCAAAGAGCAAGAGTGGCATTGGCTTGAGTGATCCCTGGCGAGAACTTATTGTGCTTGGTTACCAAATGAGTTCTTTGTGTTTATTGTGGAGCTCCACACAATCACTGCTGCTCTCATCTTGATAATTAGCTTAATTGGATCTTGGTTCATTGTCTACTCAAATTTCTATGTGCTTTGTTTGCCCTGGCCCAGAATGTTTTTGTCCACCCTTTGATCCAAAAGATCCAGGAGTGGTTAGTTCATTTCCATGCATGGCTCAAAAATGTGGAGTTCCGTTGGTGCCCTGGCCATATTAGTGTTCTGGGAAATACAGTGGTACCTCGAGTTATGAGCTCAATTTGTTCCAGACGGCTATTCAAGTGCCGATACCGAAGGAATTTTTTCCCATAAGAAATAATGAAAATTAGATTAATCCATTTCAGACCCCCAAAAATACACTTACAAAAGCACCTACAAAAATTCACTTACATAATTGTTCGAGTTGGGAGCTGCTTGTAAGTAGAGGTACCACTGTATATGGGCAGATGCTGAAGTGAAGGCTGCTAGAAATAATGAAAATTAGATTAATCCATTTCAGACCCCCAAAAATACACTTACAAAAGCACCTACAAAAATACACTTACATAATTGTTCGAGTTGGGAGCTGCTCGTAAGTAGAGGTACCACTGTATATGGGCAAATGCTGAAGTGAAGGCTGCTATAATGAGCTCACTCTGTAGCAGATTCCTGCCTTACAGTGATAGGCTCTACAGATGTGAAGCAAGCTATACAGGATTTGGCAAGATGTTGGTGTTTGGTTTTTTCAATACGTTGACCATCTTATAGTGAGTGAATTTTTTTGTGCAACATAACTTGAATTTTATTTCTTTGCATTATTTATATAATGACTGTTTTGTTTCGGTTTGTCAGTTTTGAGTAATCTGACAATAAAATTGTACTTACCATATACTACCTGTAAGAAAATCTTTTATGGATAAAAATTATATTCATGGGAAGCACTAAACCCATGGGAGTCATACTGTGCAAGGGAAATAAGAGGTAATCAGGTTTGCTCAGAGGAAGGAGAGGGTAGCTCTTATTAATTGGATTATGATCCCATCAAGGATTTTCTGAAAAACTATTTTTTTAGATAAAATATACCTATGAGTAAGCTTCCTAAAAGAAAATCAATAAATTTTGCTTACTTTTACCATAAATTTCAATTGCACTAGAAATTCTATTTAGCTAAAAAATGAGTTTTGCCAGAAAAGCACTCAAACCGCTCTAAATCGTCGAAAAATGTAAAGTATGAGGAATTTTTGGAGGGGAATATCGCTGACTGTGTGGTAAATAAATATAAAAAATTTACATTTTGATGTTGACTCATTATGTGAGCATGATTTTTGTGTTCACATAAAGTAATATAAATTTTTGTGAACACCCAAATCCAGTACATACTATATTGCAGTTGACTTTAGCTTAATAATTAGTCAGAGTGAGATTGAAAGCCATTGCCTATGGTATGTGTTTTGTATACATACTGATTTTTACTCCATGTTATACAGTGCAGTGGAACCTTGGTTTTCGTATGCCCTAGTTTTCGTAGGATTTGGTTTTCGACGACTTTTTTCGTCAAAATTTTGTCCCAGTTTTCGTATATCCGCTCAGTTTTCGTAGTTGAAAATGGTCCATACCAAACGTGTCCACGTGACTCGGCCACTCAAGCGCCCACAAAGCATCCCATGCGTTCGTGACTCAATCTGCCTTTGTTTCTCGTTGAGTGAGCATCACCTCGCGTTTTCATCCAAAACATTTCATAATAATCCATTGTTTTTTGTGCTTGTTTATTGAGTGTGACTGCTAAATAAGCCACCATGGGGCTAAAGAAAGTTCCGAGTGCCAGCCCTTTGATAAAGAAGCCGAGAAACACGATAGAATTCAAGAAAGAACTCGTAGCAAAGTACGAAAGTGGCGTACACATGGCCGATCTCACCAGGATGTACGGGAAGTCCGCATCAACGATCAGTTCCATCCTGGCAAAGAAAAAAGAAATCAAGGAAGATGATGTTGCGAAAGGGGTAAATGTGCTAACGAAACAAGAGATCGCAAACAATCGAAGATGTTGAGAAGTTGTTGTAGGTGTGGATCAATGAAAAACAGTTAGCGGGAAATAGTGTTTTGGAGGTGATAATTTGCAAAAAGGCAAGGCAGTTGCATGTGGATCAATGACAATGCCTTGTCCCATTTTAGGCAAATCTTAAAGAGACGCCAGAAACAGACCTCTCTGGACAGATTTTTTGTGCGACAGGGGTCCAGTGACTCTCAAGCTGGTCCTAGTGCCAGTAAAAGACAAAGAAGGGAAGTAACCCTGGATAGGGCCTTGATACCTGAATTCCTTATGGATGGGGATTCCCCTTCCAAACAATAACCTCTCCTCCTCCCTCTCCCTCCTCGCCGTCTTCCATACACCAACAAGAGTCTTCAATAAAGGTAAAAGTGATGTTAAATGTTCATTTATCCATTTCATTAGTCATTTATATTTATTTTTCATTGTTTTCTGTATGTAAAACTATAGTTAGTCTCAATAAAATGTATTTTTTTTTTAATATTTTCGGGTGTCTGGAACGGATTAATTTGATTTACATTATTTCTTATGGGAAATATAGCTGCAGTTTTCATACGATTCAGTTTTTGTCAGACTTTTTAGAACAGATTAATCACGAAAACCAAGGTTCCACTGTATTTGTGTAGGTGAAGGTCACAGAAAAGTCTTCAGGTAATACATGATGTTAGATGACCAGAAAAAACACAGATGACGGTTATACTAATTTTCAAAGGACAGTTAACCCTTTGACTGTTTCGGTCGTATATATACGTCTTACGAGCCACTGTTTCGGACATATATATACTCTCAAATTCTAGCGGCTTCAAATCAAGCGGGAGAAAGCTGGTAGGCCCACATATGAGAGAATGGGTCTGTGTGGTCAGTGTGCACAGTATAAAAAAATCCTGCAGCACGCAATGCATAATGAGAGAAAAAACTCTGACCGTTTTTTTGGATTAAAACGCCGTGTTTGAGGTGTATTTTCGTATAGTATTTATGGTTGTATTCTCTTTTTTATGGTCTCATTTGATAGAATGGAAAACATACTACAGAAATATAGATGATTTTGATTAGTTTCATGATGAAAACGACCTTGAAATTGAGCTCAAAGTAGGGGAAATGTTCGATTTTTGCAAATGTTCATGAGTAAACAAATCATGCCACGCGTCCAATACACATCAATTGGCGAGTCTAATATTCTTTCACAAGTGCACTGATATTATTTATACCATTTTTACAATAATGCAATAGTCTGCATAATGGTAAATCTTCTATTTTTTGTGTGAATAAAAAATCAAAATAGAAAGCAAGAGTAATATAAGAGGGGCCTAAAGACGTGACTAATGAACAGATAACATCTTATTTTAGTGCCAGGAATGTCTGCATTGTTTATTCTGGACCCTATTTTGAAATTGACAACTTTTTTATTTTTCATGAAATTGGCCAAATTGCTAATTTCTGACCACTTTATTGGGTAGTTGAAATCGGTAAATTGGTGGTTTCTTGTACTCAGTCGATAGAACAAATGGAGTTCTAAAGAAATAGCTATGAGTTTGGTCGACTGGAACAATGGAATTGGCCGAAAATAGGGCTCAAATTCGGCGAAATTGCGATGCGTATATATTGCCGAGATCACTAACTTCGCGAGAGCGTAACTCTGTAAGTTTTCAATCAGATTTCATACTTTTGGTGTCATTACCATCGGGAAAAGATTCTCTATCATTTCGTAAGAAAAAATAATTTTTTTTTTTTAAATTTTGCGACAACAGGAGAGCACTCAGGATTAGGGGTTGCGAACAGTCAAAGGGTTAAAGATACCCCATTCATGGTTGGACTTGCCTGGTAAGTATGCTGTTGTATTTTATTATTGGGAATTTTGAGTGTATGAAGTACAGTAGACCTATGGATTTCTTCCTTGGTAGGAAGAGGATAACTTAGGTTCTTGAAAAACTGAAAATTATGTAAAAGTATTCATTTGCAGTCTACACACTACAGTAGGGCTCCATTGTAGGACAGTAATATATACCTGACAATTGTAAGTCTAGTGTTTGTAATTTAGAACTTATTTTACCATAAGAACCCTTATTCATGCCCCTTCTCTTGCATTGTATCTAACTCAGAGTCTTGACATAAGTAGAACACTCCCTCATTGTTATGGTGAAGATTAATGTGCCTGGGTATACAGTGTAGGAAGGTAGTGATAAGGGTAATTGTGAAGGAGGGTGTGACATAACCATCTACTGTCCTGGACCTCACACGTGGACATGTCCAGTACAGTACATGGGCAGTGGCCACTTCAGAAAGTGATTATTTAATCTGCATTTGTTAACCCTTTGACTGTCGCAAGCCCATTTCTGAAGCTGTCATTCTATGTCGCAAAATATTAAAAAAAAAAAATTTCTAATGAAATGATAGAGAATCTTTTCCTGATGGTAATGACACCAAAAGTATGAAATTTGATGGAAAACTTATGGAATTACGCTCTCGCGAAGTTAGTGATCTCGCGATATAGTATACGCGTCGGCGATTTCACCGACTTTGAGCCCCATTTTCGGCCAATTCCATTGTTCCAGTCGACCAAACTCATAGCTATTTCTTTAGAATTCCATTTGTTCTATCGATTGCATACAAGAAACCGCCCATTTACCGATTTCAACTACCCAATAAAGTGGTCAGAAATTGGCAATTTGGCCAATTTCACGCAAATTAAAAAGATGCCAATTTCAAAATAGGGTTCAGAATAAACAATGCAGACATTCCTGGTACTAAAATAACATTTTCTCTGTTCATTAGTCATGTCTTCAGGCCCCTCTTATATTACGCTTGCTTTCTATTTTTATTTTTTATTCATACGAAAAATAGAAGATTTACTGTTATGCAGACTACTGGATTATTGTAAAAATGGTATAAATTATATCAGTGCACTTGTGAAAGAATATTAGACTCACCAGTTGACATGTATTGGACGTGTGGCGTGATTTGTTTACTCTTGAACATTGGCAAAAATCAAACATTTCTGCTACTTTGAGCTCAATTTCAAGGTTGTTTTCATCGTGAAACTAATCAAAATCATCTCTATTTCTGTAACATGTTTTCCATTTTATCAAATGAGACCAAGAAAACGAGAATACAACCATAAATACTATACGAAAATACACCTCAAAGTCTGTGTTTTAATCCAAAAATACGGTCTGAGTTTTTTTCTCATGCACTGCATGCTGCAGGATTTTTTTTATACAGCACACACTGACCACACAGACCCATTCTCTCACATGTGGGCCTACCAGCTTTCTCCCGCTTGATTTGAAGCCGCTAGAATTTAGGCATATTAATACGTCCGAAACAGTGGCTCGTAAGACGTATATATACGGCCGAAACAGTCAAAAGGTTAATCAGTCTATAAAAATATTCTCCAGACCTATATAAGGACATTCACAAAATACAATTCATTTGGTTAAAACAACTGAGGAAAAACATTGTAATTCAGTCTTAAGAAAATTGCAGATATTAATGAATAGTTTTTAAGCAATCTATGCCAAACAAATATGAGCTGTCTACATGCATAAATGAACATAAACAAAGTATAAATTCATTTGATAATAAAATGGGAAAACATTACTTATTTAAAATAATTTTTGTATTTTTGTATAGATAACTGCAGATCAGTGTTTGTACTTGGGAATTAATTGGTTCCAAAGTGTGGAACATCGTAAGTTGAAACATCACAATGTTGGGCCCTACTGTGTTATTTATCAGACCATTAATATAGTATAGTAGTACCCCGGATTTCGTCAATAATTCGTTCCAGAAGACGATTTGAGTGCCGTTACCGAAGGAATTTGTTCCCATAAGGACGAATGTAAATTAGATTAGTCCGTTTCAGACCCCCAAAAATACACATACAAAAGCATTTACAAAAATACACTTACATAATTGTTCGAGTTGGGAGCTGTACGAAATCCGGGGTACCACTGTATATTCAATAAGGTTTATTGAAAATTTTTAATAAAAACTTAAAGATTATTTACTATAATTTTGGTCAAGAACTGGATGTAAAACCTGTATATGAAATTTTCATAAACATACTTTATTGTACCATTGAACTAACTACATGTGAAATACTTCTTTATGTAAATTTGTCATGTGTTATATGTTAATATTATCTTGCATACCCAACAGTTCATTAAAACATTTTATAAATTTTTTCTGTATTTTTTGCTGCCAATATTTCTGATTATTAATTTAATTATTTGCTAATGTATGTATTATCATGTTTTTAGTATATAAATACAGTGCATATTCATGGCTGATAAGCAAGATAACTATAAAATGTGCTAAAAAAAGGAGAGAAATATGCCTTAATAGCTGTACAGTACTGGTATAAGCAACAGCAGGTTCTTGTGAGTTAGTAAAGCAGAAAAAGAAAGAGAAAAGAATTAAGAAATTGGACCATGGTATAAGCATTTGCATCAGTGACTGGTATGAAAGAATCTAAAGGAAAGATTATGGTAGTTGATTTTTACTTGTGCTAATGCAGTTTGGCACACCCATGTGTTAACTACTAGTAACTTGCTAAAGGGCTAATCCATTATCAGTCAAGGAGTGTAATAGTATTGCCAGTTCTTTACAAGTCAAGCAAGAAAGCATTATACAAAACCCTACCATCGAATGGTTTAAAAAATTCATTGTGACTGTGGCTAAGAAACTCAAAAGGAAAGCTGTCATCCCTAAACACTTAACTTTGCTACTGCTTGACAATTTATCTGATCACTTACCTGCTTAAAAAATAGCTTTATACCATGCTGTTACAAAATGAATGCCATCTAATTGTACATCCATGATACAGGCCTATGGATCATAGCATAATCAAGATTTTATAATATACATAACACTCCAAACAATAATATGACTTTCAACAATTTAAAGAACATAGTAGCTATGAAACATTTCATAAAGCATTTATCATTAAAAAATCAGTAGATAATATAGCACAATATTGTGAGGTTAATTCTCCTACATGGAAGAATGTTTGGAAATTATGGGCTGCTAAGATTTTGCTGATTATGTTACAGGAACTGTTCACAATTTTTAAATATTCTGTCTTATTCAGAGAATGTTGAAATGAATAAATTAATGATACAGTGGACCCCCAAGTTACGAGCACCCCGAAAATCGTACAATTATGTAAGTATAATATTGTAATTGCTTTTGTAAGTGTATTTTTGGGGGTCTGAAATGGACTAACCTACTTGACATTATTTCTCAAGGGGTAAATTGTTCGTAATGGCACTCGAGCAGGCTTCTGGAATGAATTTTGCTCATTACTCGGGGTCCACTGTACGTACAGTGGACCCCGAGTAACGTAAAACTTCATTCCAGAAGCCTGCTCAAGTGCCATTACTGAACAATTTACTCCTTAAGGAATAATGTCACGTAGGTTAGTCTATTTCAGACCCCAAAATACACTTCCAAAGCACTTACAATATATGTACTTACTTCACATAATTAGTACGATTCACAGGGTGTTCAAGTTCAGTGAGGTCCACTGTACGTATATTGTTAAGGGTTATGTGAAATGATTTCTGCCACTGCTGAAACATTTGGGAGTGGGATGTTTGTGAGATGTTCCTGTTCCTGAAATACTGTACTCCTGTACTCAGTGATACAGATATTGATGCAATCTTGAACTCAGATGCTAAAGAGTGACGATGAACTAGCTGATAAAAATACTGTCACAGTGTAAAGGTGTATTGTATATCCAATGTATTATTCAGCAGCAGACCTTGCAGATTGTGTATGATACAAGATATGATGATCAAAGGCATACCTATGTGAAGCAGCCCAAGCTGCTGTCAGTACTTAAGCCAGCACAAATACCCATAGTACATTTTGGGGAATTGGATTCTGGTTTGGCTGATCATGTATCAAGATGAAGAGTGATACCTGTGCTATGTATCAAGCTGAAGAGTGATACCTGTGCTATGTATCAAGCTGAAGAGTGATACCTGTGCTATGTATCAAGCTGAAGAGTGATACCTGTGCTATATATCAAGCTGAAGAGTGATACCTGTGCTATGTATCAAGTTGAAGAGTGATACCTGTGCTATGTATGAAGCTGAAGAGTGATACATGTGCTATGTATCAAGCTGAAGAGTGATACCTGTCTTATGTATTGTTATGGGGCTATAGGACCCAACATGTATTGATGTATTTAAGTAACAATTACTCAGAAATACCTGATTATATTGAATTAATCACAATTGCTGCTTTATAATGTTCTAGGGGCAGGCCACTCGTAAGACTTAAAAAGAAGCTGAATCAAGCCTGATTTTCTCAATATAATAGGTTATAGTATATACACATTTAAATAAGTAGTTATAAATTGTATATCTTTTTGTAAAAGTAAAAGGGTGTATGAGAAAAACAAATTATTGTGGGTGCATGTGGAGTGGTGCAAGATGACAGTCTTTGGTTTGTTTTGGTTGAGTATATGGGGGTAGCCTGGCTGGCTCTCTTATATCATATTCCACTGCTGACCTTGCTACTGGCAAGTCACAGTCGCTCCTGTACATCAAGAAGTATCCCTTCGATCCCTGTTGGGGAGGGGAATCTATAACCTTATACCAGCGCCTCTACTCTTTTTCACGATGCTTCTCTTCGTGTAAAGATAAAGCCTACAAATGGTGTCATCAACGACTCCACCAAACTAGCCCTTGCTTCAGCTGTAAAGACCTGCTTGCAGGTTAAATTTACAGCTATCCTTTCGCTGAAAGACTCCTTCTTAGTTGTCTGTACTGACGACCTTGAAGCTGCAAAACTGACCGACGACACCACTGTGAAGACACTAAATGACCGACAGTTCACCATCTCCCCTTCACCTTCACTGCTGGCGAAACGTTCTGTTTTTATGAAATGACTGGACAAGATTATAACAACCCAATCGATAGCTGACCTGAAGACATCAATTGAAGAACAAAACTCCTGGGCTTCGATTGATACCATTACAAAGATCCCAAATGCAACATCCATGATCAAAGTCACCTTCACAGACATCGATATGGCAAATAGAGCACTGTCAGATGGCCTAGCCATCTCATACTACCACATTCATCCACGACAAATAGAACCAGAACGTTTCGCCCACATCTCTCCCTTCTGGAACTGCTACTCATATCTTCATTTAACGACCGAATGCCCTATTAAGGACAAGAAATTCTGCTCCAACTGTAGCAAAGGAGGACATGATTTCAAAACCTGTCCCACCACCAATGCCACTCCTACCTGTCTCAACTGTAAGGGCACTCACCATACCCTTGCCGCCAAATGCCCTCTAAGGAAGGAAATATTTACTAAAAAACTCAAAGAAGAAGCAAAGAAAAACAGCCAAAAATCGCCGACTTTTGCCGCCATAACCAAACTACAGTCAGACACCAAAATTTTTTCCAAGCAACACAACAGTCTTCCTTAACTTCGAACTCCCTCTCTGCACTTCCTGACGCTGCCCCCTCCAAGGTGCTGTATTGCATGATGTATGCACACCTTGCCAATGCTGCAAAACCTGGCTCATTCAAGACAACTATCAATGAACTGTTCTGCCTGAACAACATGCTGACTTTCAATTTCCCTGATTCACCACCTTCACAAGATTTCCTCAAGATAATTCCTAACATCGTCAACTTCACGTCAACCTCAAGCCCAACTCCTGACCCTGCACAAGAACCCACTCCAGAACCTTCCCCGATGACTACTACTACCTCTCAACTACCACAAACAACCCAACAAACCACAAATAATCAAGTCCCCAAGCCTCCACCTCACACAACCACTGAAGAAGCAGAAGTACCTGAATATTCTGAAGATTCCACCAACGAAAAAGAAGATAACAATGAAGACACTCAACCCAACGAACATGTCTACTTCAAGGGCATTTCTTTCTACACCACCCCTGCCTTCGTCAATGAAATGTACGCAGAAAGTCTGGTTGAAAATCTGGCAGACGGATCAGCAAAATTCACATGCAAATCACCTTGCCAACTCGATATGGGACAAGTACTGACTGCACTCAAGCCCTACAAAGATGACTACACTCATAAATTCAAGCTATATTACCTATCCAAGAGAGACTTCAAAAAACTAAAGAATGGCTCAATATAATTTAGCCAACCTCAGGATACTCCTTCCCAAGTAATTTACCTCAAGAATACCACGACCTGAGTCTCCCTACACCTGACGCCTAGCCAGTCATGATTCACTCCTCTAGTCACATGACAACAAGCCAGCTAGCATTGCAGCCACCCTGCTCTCTCTACTCTGCCCTCATACATCGCTTCACAATGCTTCGCAGCTGGGTTTAGTCCTGGCTCTTTATCTACAACTCAAAATCTTCCTCTCACCGACTATTTTTCATCTGTCCACACTTCCCACTCACCCACATGTGGGTCTTACCTGAGAGTATTGTCTGTCTGTCTGGCTCTCTCTCACTCTCCAAGATGGCTTTAAGATGGTAGGACTGGTGGTTCTTTCTTACATCTTTCTGGGCAGAATATGTGTGCCAGAGGTAAGAGTTATACTTTAAAGTGATGTAACCATCATACCCTGTGATTTACAGTGTGTCAAGACACTGAGGATTGGAGTCATGTTGAGGAAGGGAGTGTTAATTGTGGCAGGTGGGCCATGTGGCTTGGGGATGCTAGTTACATGTTGTTATGAATAAGAAGACCTGTATATTACTCTCTGAATACTATAGATTATTTTTGTAATGGTGGTTTAAATAACCCATTGAGAGGACTGGTGAAAGGTTTCAGAGACAGCACAGCTAATCATGAATGTAAGTATTAACCTAGACTAAGGCTTTAAGTAAACTACCCCCACACTAGAACATGTAGTGAGAACCTTGATGCTAACAAAGTAAAAGGGAAAATAACATAACAGTATCAAGCTGAGAATACCGTCTTATGCACAGCTGAAGGTGATACCTGTCTATGTATCAAGCTGAAGAGGATACCTGTCTAGTATCGTTGAGAGTTATACCTGTGCTATGTACTGAAATATACCTGTTTTGTATAAGCTGGGATACCTGTTATGTATCGTTGAAGTGATACCTGTCATGAATCGTGAAGAGTGACCTGTCTATGTATCGTGAAGAGGATACCTGTATGTATGTTGAAGGTGATACTGTGCTATATCATGAAGAGTATATGTGCTATGTATCGTGAGTGATACCTGTTTATATCAACAAGATATACTGTGTATGTACAAGCTGAAGAGTGATACCTGTGCTATGCATCAAGCTGAAGAGTGATACCTGTCTTATGTATCAAGCTGAAGAGTGATACCTGTGCTATGTATCAAGCTGAAGAGTGATACCTGTGCTATGTATCAAGCTGAAGAGTGATACCTGTCTTGTGTATCAAGCTGAAGAGTGATACCTGTGCTATGTATCAAGCTGAAGAGTGATACCTGTCTTGTGTATCAAGCTGAAGAGTGATACCTGTCTTATGTATCAAGCTGAAGAGTGATACCTGTGCTATGTATCAAGCTGAAGAGTGATACCTGTGCTATGTATCAAGCTGAAGAGTGATACCTGTGCTATGTATCAAGCTGAAGAGTGATACCTGTGCTATGTATCAAGCTGAAGAGTGATACCTGTGCTATGTATCAAGCTGAAGAGTGATACCTGTGCTATGTATCAAGCTGAAGAGTGATACCTGTGCTATGTATCAAGCTGAAGAGTGATACCTGTGCTATGTATCAAGCTGAAGAGTGATACCTGTGCTATGTATCAAGTTGAAGAGTGATACCTGTGCTATGTATCAAGCTGAAGAGTGATACCTGTGCTATGTATCAAGCTGAAGAGTGATACCTGTCTATGTATCAAGCTGAAGAGTGATACCTTCTATGTATCAAGCTGAAGAGTGATACCTATGCTATGTATCAAGTTGAAGAGTGATACCTGTGCTATGTATCAAGCTGAAGAGTGATACCTTTATGATCAGCTGAAAGATACTGCTATGTATCAAGCTGAAGTGATACCTATACTACTCTGTATCAAGCTGAAGTGATACCTATACTACTCTGTATCAAGCTGAAGTATGTGATAACCTATATAACTCTGGCTAAACAGCACATGTTGCTTAGATATTCTACATAAAATGTAAATATTTAAAAAAGGAATACAGTGGTCCCTCGGTTTTCGTGCATCTCCAAACTCGAACATTTATGTAAGTGTATTTTCGTAAGTGCTGTTGCAAGTGTATTTTTGGGTCTGAAATGAGCTAACCTCGGACATTCTAAGAAGTAAATTTGGAATGGACTGAGCAGCATTCTGACGAATTTCGCAACCGAGACCACTGTATTCAAGACAGCAACTAGTACAGGCATGGTTAAGTACACTTTGTATTTTTTTATTTTATGGTTTATATGGATCATAGATTTTTTGTGTGTGAAGTTCCAGATATTTAAAAGTTTGGGAAATTGCATCAACCCCCTAATTTATATACACTCTCAATTGACATATCTTTCATTCTTCCTTTGTAATGAAACCATCGCAACAGCTCCTTTTCTACACTCTGAATTATATCTTCCATATCACCACACCATCTTTCAATTTCTTCAGTCTTCATTCTCCACACAATATTTGTACCATAAAGAATTTTAGCTGCATTCAATCTTCCTGCAGCAACATAAAGACAATACTACACTATACAATCATGAAATCCCAAGCTCAGATCTAACCTGAACTGGGAAAGATTTTGTCGCTTGTTTCTTTTTTTAATGTTTTTATGCATTTTTTTAAATTTGGTCAGTTTTTTTTTTAAATTGATGTTTTCTTCCAATTTGGCACCACATTTACAGTAATTGCTAATAATGCTTTAAATACAACTCTAATAAAAGTACAGTATATGGATTGACAGGTTTAACATTTTAATATATGCACCTACAGTACAAATACACTATAAATAAATTTACAAATTGCTTATAAACTATTTAACAAATAAACAGCCACAGATTGTTATAGTAAGTAAAATTAAAAGAAAGTATTGTTGGGAAAATATTAATGGTACATACAATTCGGAGGTAATGGATTTTCGCAGAATATACAGTAAACTGTAAATATATGCATCCTCGGACAGAGGCAGAGAAAGATTAAAAAAATGGGAAATATGTTTGTCTTTTTTTTTAAAACTAGAACATCATTTGTATTCTCAAAAATAAAAAGTCACATACGCCACTTTTTCAAATACAGTAGTATGTATGTAGTAACATAAAGGAAATGTCCATCTTCCAAAATTTTTTTTGTGCCAGTTTTTACAGTTTACTCTATCATAATCATAATAATAATAATAATAATAATAATAATAATAATAATAATACTGTAATATTGTGGCATAAAAACAAGAGACCACAAAGTCTTTAATAACTAAGTTATAATGAAAAATAACACAATATACATACAACTTCATCTAACAGAACTTACTAATAAGTACTACAGTATATTGAGAAAAAATTCCATTCAAGAATAAGACTTATTTGCAGACTGTACAGTGGTACCCCGACTTACGATATTTTTTCATTCCAGAATGCTGTTCAAGTGCCATTACCAAACGAATTTATCTCCATAAGAAATGATGCAAAATAGACTAGTCCTTTTAGACCCCCAAAATTACACTTACAAAAGCATTTAAAAAAATCAACTTACATAAAAGGGTGTGTTTGGGGACCATCGTAAGTCGGGGTACCACTGTATCGCTTGTACTGACTGACATTTGCTAAGAAGTAAAGGCTAGTCTTAATAATGGTCTTCATGACATGAAAAAAAGCATTTTCAAAGAAAAGCCACAATCTGCTTGCATAAATTTTTTTAAGTAACAGAAAATATATGAAGAAAAGATATGGTGTACAAACCCCCAAATTCAGATTTTCAGATTCTCTTGTGATTTATCCAGCATTCATACTTGAGGGATTCCTGTGTATAGTTTTAATTATTCAAAGATTTTTGAAGTAGTACTGTTATTTTACGGTTACGAAAATAATCTAATTGATAACCAGCTAAGAGCCATTGAAAATGTGTCACTATTTACGACACCCAGTACATTTAATAATGTTCATGAATGTCAATTATATTACAGCCTCTGAAATACAAATAAGTCCCAACTTAGCAAAATTATTATTAGACACATTTAGCATTTCACTAAGAAAATTCATGGAACCGAGGAATGTAACTGGGAATTTGGTTCACTTGGTAAAAGCTGCAGTATACCAAAATTGATAACCAGGACTGAAGTGGACTAGATACAAGTTGTCATAGGTTTACATCACTAGCTCACTATTCAAAAATTTTTTCTAGAATGTCAATATACTTGTGATTTTACCTTGAAAATACAAGGACAGCTAAATCACACCCTTTTGCAAGTTTATATTTTCTTAAATGCTTTTGTAAGTGTACTTTTAGGGGTCTAAACAGACTAGTCTATTTTACATTATTTCTTAAGGAGATAAATTTGTTTGTAATGGCACTTGAACAGCATTCTGGAATGAAAAATATCGTAAGTCGAGGTACCACTGTACATGTAAATAAGGTTACAGCCTCTGAAATACAAAATAAGCCCTAATCTGTAGCAAAATTTATTATATAGACAGCATTTAGTCATATTCACTAAAGATAAATTCATGGGGAACCTTGAGGAATGTAAACTGGGAATTTGGAGATTGCACTGTATGGGGTAAAAAGGCTAAAAAAAAAAGAACAGTAATACCAAAATATAGATTAAAAAAACCTAGTGACTGAAGTGGACCTGAGATAGCAAGATTGCAGAGCTTTACATCACTAGCTCACTGATTCAACATTGTGTTTACAAGAAACTGTCATGACTATATCTTGTGATTTTAACACATGAAAATACAAAGGACTAGAGCTAAATCTGTTGGGACCAGTGCCCAGATTTGCAAGATTTTGTGATAGTTTTCCTGGTAACTCTGGCCAGGATGTATCAAGTTGGTTCTCTCAAATTACAGTACTGATGCTACCATACATGTACCATAACTATGTGCACCCTCTCATCCCCAGGTAGAAGTAAATGCTATTCAAATTTTGTTAAATAATACTTAAGCTGGAAGAAATTTTGAGTAATGCTTATGTATCTAGTTCCTAGAAGGATAAGGTGCTGCTATCTCTGTGATAACATAACCAGACCTACGTAATCTAATTTTAACCATATTCATATGGCATGAAGCAGTTCTTTGGATTGGTATAACTGCTTGTTTGTATGGATTGTCAGTGTTACATTCAAATATCATTCTTGTAGTTATTTATGATTCCTCTGCCATAATTGAAAGGTATGGCACCTGAATTTGTATGCTTTATCATTATACAATATTATTAAAACAAAGACTTAATTTTATATAAAAAAGGGATGTAATCTTGATAATCTAAAATAAGTAAAATCTCTCATAAAAAATATAGTAGAATAATATGTGTAACTGTATTTTTAACTGATTAAAATTGTTTTATTATAAATATGAAGATAACTGTTTTAAATTTTAATAAGTTTGCCTAATCATCTCCCACAGTAATAAGCACAAACTTTTACAAGTGATGATTATGAAATGGTGACTTAAGCTGAAATTGTTCATCAATTTTCTTTAAGTTCATATACTATTATTATATCTCTCCCTTTCCTGGATATGTTGTTTTTCAGATGACTTTTTATATTTACTTTAGTAAGTAGTATGTATCATTAAATTTTAAATTGTCTGCCACAGTCATCTCAGTAGAGGAAATGCTGATATAAGCATGGATGTCCACTGGGGTAGGGAGGAAGGTGCTGCCTCCATGACATACCTGTGATATATGTGTGTGACTGATATTGAGGGCTTTTCTACCTTACCAGCCTGGCCTTTGTCCTAGCCTTCTTGTTGAGAGCCAGGCTATTAGCTGCCTGCCATCATAGCCTGATTGATCTGGCACTTGGGGAAGTAGTGTTATCAAGTTTCTTATCATCATTTTTTCCGAATCAGACCTAAGTCAGAAAACATGATATGTGTGTTTCAGAGTGAGCTTTTACTCCACTTCAGTAACTGTTGCACCCTCCTGAAACTTTACCAATTCTGCCAAGCATTCCATAGAAGCTATTAAGCATCGATGTCCACTGGGGTAGGGAGAAGGGTGCTCCTGACATACCTGTGATATATGTGTGTACTGATATTGAGGCTTTTCACCACCAGCCTGGCCTTGTCCTAGCCTTCTTGTTGAGAGCCAGGCTATTAGCTGCCTGCCATCATAGCCTGATTGATCTGGCACTTGGTGGAAGTAGTGATTTATCCAGTTTCTTCCCATCATTTTGCCTGAATCAGACCTAAGTCAAGAAAAAACATTAATAATGAGGTGGCAAGTGAGCTTGCCAGCCTCCCACCCAGCTTTGTCACCCCCTGAAAGCTTTACCCCAATCTGAAAAAGTTCCACTAGAAGCTCATCTTCATGTATGTACTGTGTGTTTAAAGTAGAACTCACCTTGTTAGCCTACTTGGCATGGCTTATTTTGCCAAATTTGTTGCTCTAACCACAAAAACATTTCTAAACCATGAAATTGTATCTCATTAATGGTAAGTACAGTGGTCCCTCGGTTTTCAGTCATCTCCAAACTCGAACATTTATGTAAGTGTATTTTCGTAAGTGCTTTTGCAAGTGTATTTTTGGGGGTCTGAAATAGACTAACCTATGTGACATTATTTCTTAAGGAAGTAAATTCATTCGGTAATGGCACTTGAACAGCATTCTGGAAAGAATTTTCGGCAAAAACCGAGGGTCCACTGTAATAAGAAAAGTTCAGCATGCATTAGGCATGATGATGATATACACTTTGGTTGTGTAGATTTAGTAAGGTTAGGTTACTAAACTATGCACAAAATTTAATTATTTGCATACCATGGAAGTTCATGTGAATATACAGTGGACCGGTTTATAATGCTCAAACTAACAATTATGAAGTGTATTTGTAAGTGTATATTTGGGGGTCTAAAAGGACTAGTCTAATTTACATTATTCCTTATGGGAATAAATTCGTTTGGTAACGGCATTTGAACAGCATTCTGGAATGAATAAATCACGAACACCGGGGGTCCACTGTATTTATCAGTTATCTCACGAGCAGCTCAGAAAGAGAGAAGAGAGAGAAAGATAGAAAGAGAGGGAAGAGAGAGAAGGGAGAGGGGAGAGAGAAAGAAGAAAGATAGGGAAGAGAGAGAGAGAGGGGGGGTGGGGGAGAGGTCATGTATGGTGAGGATATGCCTACTATGAATGAGGAAATTTTTTTTAGAATGATACTACACAGTGTTACAAAACCAACAGATCAAAATTTCAACACATTATTTATTGTTGGTCATTTATAACTAAGGTCTTTTTTCAGATTAGATAACTAAGTTGGCTTTATTTATTAATTGGTTTATAAACCAGTCATGCTAGGCAGGAGGATATTAAAGTGTGTCCATGCCACTACCTTTCAAAAGTGGAATGCAAATTTTAGGTACATGTATATGCTATGCTCTTATTGCACTTTTACGACATATTGTCTTGTTAGTATATTTTGTTTATACCATATTAAAAAACACAACTAGTTTTTTATCCACAAACAGTATATTTTTAATAAAAATTCATTCCCAGTATCAACTATCTCTGTGTCTCAGACAGTTATTAGATGATGGTGTTATGACAATTAGTCAGCAGCAGGCACCTGCTGCCTTCAGCAAAATAACCCAATGTCCATATTATATATACACAAAAACAGTGTATTACTTTCAGCTTCTTGCACTAGTCATGGATGAAAACTACTACCTGTTGATTACTTGTAGTGCTATGTGGGATAAAGAATCCTGAATTTACATTTTTCTTTTCAATCCCTCACTAATATTTAATAGTTTTAATAATCACCACACTGTAGCTCTATTCTTTATGTGGATTGCTTCTTATGATGAGCCATCAATTAATTGCACCATAGACAAACATTTGGTTCACCATCAGTCTGTTACTTTGTAAATGATGATTGAGAACGTGTCGCTTCATGTTGCCTTTCTGAGTGGAGCGGTAAGGGCAGTGGGCACAGGCGAAAGGTTTCTCCCCAGTGTGAGTGCGGATGTGGGCCCTTATGCTCTCCACCTGCACTGCCTGAAAGGGACAGTGGGGACAGGGAAATGGTTTCTTTATGGCATGGATACGGAGATGCTCTGTAAGCCTGATGGTGATGGAGGTAGTGAAGGCACAGTAGGGACAGTAGTGTATCTTGGGGGCGATGTGGATGATGCCTTGGTCTGGAGTGACCTGTGGTTCCTGGGCCTCCGCCAGTCCTATCATCTTGGTCACGCCTGCCCTGACCCCAGGCATCTCCGCCAGTCTTAAGGTCTTAGCCGGCCTGCCTTCACCGTCACCGTCAACCACCACCTGTGGGGACGCCCAGCTTACTCTCAAAAATAACATATTTGTCATCTTTAAAATTACTAAAGACATGAAAATACCAGTAGTAACATTTCTAATCAGCTATTCTATAAAAAAATCATATTTTTACCCACCAATCTGGCACTGTAACTAAATTCCAATTCTAATAAAATACAGTATTTCACAAGCTGGAACCTACGGCAGCAGGTAATTTTGCTTCAGGAGGTCAATAATGGTATAATATCAAGAGGAATATGTCAAAGGAGAATACAGAATTACATGCAAAAGTATGACCAATGGTGGTGACAACATCATAAACAACTCAAATATTTAATGCAAATGTAAAATTTAATATTCATGAACAATAGCAGTAAATTAATGATAATTTTATTGTTTCCAGTAGTGCCATATTACAGTAATGTATTTCACAGAAAGTACAAGGATTAACATGTTATTACAGTATATCCTTATCAGGTTTCCTTTGCTATGAGTGCTTTATGTGAAGTTGCTATTTTAGGATGTCCTATTCTGAGATGTCAGAATAGGCAAGTGTGATGAATGGAGTTTAACAAGTGTCAGTACTGGGACTGGTACTATTTGTGTATGTGAACATGACAGACGAAATAGTCAAAGGTATCCCTGCAGATGTGAAACTAATGAGGAAAATACAAATGGGAGAAGATAATGAAAGATTACAAATGGATCTGGACGAGTTGTAGGATTGGTCTGACGTGTTATTAAAATTTAACTCCAGCTAATGCAAGGGTCTGAAAATTGGGAACAGGAAAAGACTACAATTGGAGTAAAGGCTGGAAAAAACAAAAGCTGCAAAACTCATTCAAGGAGAAGTACTTCAGGGTATGCATAATATTGAGCATATCACCTAAGGTGCACATCAACCGAATAATTTCTGCAGCATATGACAAATCCAAAATTGGCTTTCAGGAACCTCAGCAAGGAGTCATTAACAACACTATGTATGGTATATGTCAGGCCCATCTTGGATTATACAGCTCAAGTATGGAACCCACATTAATAATTTAATGTTTTTTTATAATTGATGCTCATTATTTTAGCTTGGTATGATAATATTTATTTATGCCAAACATTTATGTTCTTAGCTTTTATTGTTTGCTAATTTTATCTTTGTTTTTAATGTACATGTATGTTGCAATGCTGAATAACCTTCATTATCAAAGTACTCTGAAAATATCACTTCTACCACTATTACTACCCTACTATTTAATCCTCCTAACTTATAAACCTTATCATATGATTCTCTGTTCTCTTCTGTAAGGAAATGTTTCATTAACTTTGTAATACTATCTCCCAAAGCTAAAATTATCACATTAATTATCTAAGCACCCTACCTCACCCATACTCAGGTGCCAGATCAATCAGACTGTGATGGATATGTGGGGTAGCGGGCCACCAGCATTATCAGCCTGGCTGACCAGACGAGCCTGGCCCAAAGCCAGGCTCTTGAGAGTAGAAAAACTCTCAAACTCATCAGAGTATATCAAAGGTACATTAAATTTATAGATGTTCTGTTTAGTGGCTTGTTAGATTACCCAAATGTAGTTGAAGTATGGCATTGCTGACCAGTGGTAAAAAGACACATAGAGCAAAATGAGATTTTTATTAGTACAATGTTTCACCTATGTGAGGTGGAAAGTCATACTAATAAAAATCTCCCTTTGCTGTATACATCTTATTACCCATATATAAGTGTAACAACAGGAACAGCTGTGTCCCAATAGATGCTGGAACATCTAATGTACATCACCTTACATAGGAATCAAGTCATTAAGCGCTTTTACATATTAAATCTCTTCTCTGAAAAGCCAAATCCATAAAATAAATCAAATCTAAGGGGCTTTCCATGTGACTAATGTAATACCATCCAACTCTGTACAAATAATATATCATGTGGAAATAAATATTGATTGATTCAGTTAAAGAATATTTCACATGTCAAGTGTAAAAATTAATAAAAAAATTACACATTAATTGCTAAACCAAACCACTGTATTTTTCTCTTTCTATGTTCTATATTGATCCATAGCAAACTTTATTTTACTCTCCACATAATAACTACACATGAAATCTAATTTGCAAGATCATCTGGCCTTAAACCATCAACTTTGCATAAACCTGGTAATGTCACCATGTTCTGCTAAAATTTGCTGTAACAATAAACAATTCCTATCATGAATATAACCGACAGCCCAAATAAATATTAGAATACCATGTTAAAATAGTCAGCATCATTTAAAATCCTCATTAAAATTTCACTGATCAATAGGATCATGAGTATTATTAATAGCAAGGGAAAATGCTTTCATCATCATTCATTCAATCTCTGTTTTGCCAGAAGTGTGCTGACATCACAGTTTGGATGACCCTCTAGACCACAACATCCCCACCTCCAGAACTCAAGTCCAGCTAACCGATTTCCTGGAATCCCTTCATAAATGTTACCCTACTCACACTTTAACAGCACATCAAATCACAAAATCTTTTTGCCTCCACTCCTTTCTAACATGCTCACACAAGCCTCTTGGATGCCCAAGCCTAGTACTCAAAACCTCTTTTACCCCCTCTGTCCAACCTTTCCTAGGATGACCCCTACACCTCTTATCCTCCACCCCAGATTTGTATGTCCTCCTGGTCATTCTATCTGTTGCCATCCTCTTTAAATGTCTATACTTCAACAACCCATACTTACAGTTTAAGTGTATGTAGGTCTGTTTACCACATGCATCTTTTAGCTAGGGACTGGCATTGTGGTTATTAAGTACAGTGGACCCCCGGTTTACGTACTGCTCCAAACTCGAACAATTATGTAAGTGTATTTTTGTAAGTGCTTGTGTAAGTGTATTTTTGGGGTCTAAAAGGACTAATCTAATTTACATTATTTCTTATGGGAACAAATTCTTTCTGTAACGGCACTCGAACAGTATTCTGGAACAAATTATGGCCGTTAACCGGGGGTCCACTGTATTATGAATGCTTTAGATTAAGTACAATGTGTTTGGTATTAGATATTATATAGAATTAGATATCAGATGCTAAGACAAGTTAAACATTTCCTGGTTTGTGGGTTTATGGTCTTTGGTTTTGTACTACAGATTTGGATATTTATGTAATACTGCCTTAGTTTTTGTTTGGCTTGGTTGTTAAATGCTCCTAAACATGTAATAAAATTAATTGATTATTTACCTTATCTTAAACTATAGTTGGTGTGTACAAGTAGTACTGGTTCTCTAGTCACTGCAATAATAAAAATAACATTCCTTTTTTTAGTTACCTTAACTATGGTGTGTCCAAATATGCCTCTTCAGACTACTTTGCTGTCTAGATCGATATGGACAAAGAGAACACGCATATGGCTTCTCTCCAGTGTGAGTACGAACGTGCCTCTTTAAATTATCTTCTTGAGTCGCTCGAAATGGGCAGTGTGGACAAGCAAAGGGTTTTTCTCCTGTGTGAGTGTGGATGTGTCTAACTAAATTGGTGGTTTTAATGGAGGAATAGGTGCAGTATGGACAGCGATGAATCTTGCTGTTGGTGGTTGTGGTAGCTGTGGGATCCTTCCCGGTGAACATGGCTGCCTGCTCGCTACATCTCTCCAGCCCCACCTGTAGGGGACATGCATCTTACTTACGCTCATTACATGCCAAATACTACATAGAACATTTAATTAAATTCATGTTAAACGAAAGAGAAAACTACTTACTTTTTTCATCATGGTATATTATTGTGGAAATTAAATAATAATAATTATTTTCATTTAAGATCGGAGTAAGTTTCTTCACATTATAAGTTGTTTTTCATATAAGCCCCTTCAAGGTAGTTCTCAGATGGAGTTAAAGGGACACTTGAGTTGAAAAATTAGACCTATCATTATCATTTACTTCTTTGGATCACACTTGATTGCCCCCCATTTCCCTGATGATATATGGTTCTTGTGGGATTAGCACTTTCCCCTAAATATTATAATAATAATAATAATAATAATTGTCTCATAAATATTCAAATCTGTTACTCTGATTTTTAGATAATTTTGACTACTGCAATCATTCACAAGACAATTGGGCATTTGTATTGGAAAAAACATTTCACAGATTACATGCTTGTCACCTCTTTTAAGTCATAGTTGTTTCACAACAAAGCTTTTACCCTTCCTTTTTTTTTTTTTTTTTTTTTTTTTTTTTGTTTCTCCCAAATTTAATACAGTGGACCCCAGAGTAACAAGAAAATTCATTCCAGAAGCCTGCTCAAGTGTCATTACCGAACGAATTTACTCCCTTAAGATATAATGTCAAGTAGGTTAGTCCATTTCAGACCCCCAAAAATACACTTACAAAAGCACTTACAATATTATACTTACATAATTGTACGATTTCCGGGGTGCTCGTAACTCGGGGGTCCACTGTATTCCTTTACATTTTTATGAATATGCTTTTCAGGCAGAACCTATGATACTGACTTATCAAGCGACAATAGTTTTGCCAAATAAGCAGAATAAATTAATTTTTCTAATAACTCTGCAAAAATCATTTTAAGCTTTCCGAACATGACAAAATTAATACATTGCATTGATGTTAAATAATACTAAATAAATTTCATTTGATCTAAAATAGATGTTTTATAATTAAGCTCGGTTACATTGTTAATTTTTTATGTACAGGTACAGTGAAATCTTCATCTTAGGGACACTGATTAAACAGATTTTGGATTTAATGGATTTTAGACAAAATATGTGGACAGACAATATCAAGAACTAACAGACAGAATCTGTTGGATCTGGACTTTATTTAGTGATAGTGAGTGTGGAAGTGTTTGGAACCAATCGTTGATTTGGGAGTTTGTTAGTGGTAATGTGTCCAGATCCAACGGATAAAGTCCACTGCATTCAGCCTTCATCTGGTAGTGGCTGCATCCAGGACCTATCAGTTTCTGTTGTTCCTAGGACATGCCATGTGTTGCGCCTCAGTTTATCACCTGTGTGCACTCACATGCTGTTATGATTTGCTCTTAAATTTTCCCTGAGCTTTACATGTTTCATACTACTTTATTAACATACAAAATATTTTTTTTCATTAACAGTAGCCTCTAGGTGCCAAGAGGAAGTACAGTGGACCCTCGGTTTTCGTTGAAAATTCTTTCCAGAATGCTGTTTGAGTGCCGTTACCGAAAAAATTTGTTCCCATAAGGACAAATGTAAATTAGATTAGTCATTTCAGACCCCCAAAAATATACTTACAAAAGCACTTACGAAAATACACTTACATAATTGTTCGAGTTTGGAGGTGAACGAAAACCGAGGGTCCACTGTATGTGAATCAAAGTTTTAGTAAGAAACTGATAAGGAAAGTGGAGTTTGGCATCTCTGTGGCATGTGTATAGGAGTTATACATTGTAAACAACAAGTGTCCAATATTTGGGAAAGCAAAGAGAAAGTTAAAGCATTTGCTTCTAAGTTTAGATGCTAACCAAAAAAGTTCATCAGTTGGTCCTAGAAAGCACATGAGTTGCCCAAGATAACAGGATAGCAAAGCAAATGACCATAGAATTTCAGGAGAAAGTGTGTCTCAACACCTAGAAATGGGAAGGTGATTGACAAAGTGTTTCACATTGCTAAAGATTCACCATGAGGCCAGAATAAATTAAAAAAAAAGATAAAATGATTGAAAAACAATGCAAGACTTAGCTTTTGGGCTAGTAGTACACTTCGTTTAGTATCTATACATGTACTCATTCCTTTAATTTAATTTGAATTTAAATGAATTTACAACTACAGTGGTACCTCGAGTTACGATGATCTCCAAAATCGCCCTTTTATGTAAGTTTATTTTTTTAAATGCTTTTGTAAGTATATTTTTGGGGGTGTAAAAGGACTAGTCTATTCTACATTATTCCTTATGGGGATAAATTCGTTTGGTAATGGCACTTGAACAGCATTCTCGAACGAAAAAATATCGTAACTCGAGGTACCACTGTACATAGGAATGTGTTACTTTGATTTTATGGTAAGTATTAAATGCTACTTTAGTGATTTCATAATTTATTATAGTTTTAATTTATTCATTCATCCGTATTTCATTATCTTATATGTACTAAACAAATTATTACATTATACATAAATACACAAACACAGGCATGCACATGTATATACAGTGGACCCTTGCTATTCGAACACTCCAAAACTCACCCTCATTCCAGAATGCTGTTCAAGTGCTGTTACCGAACGAATTTGTTCCCATAAGGAATAATGTAAATTAGATTAGTCTGTTTCAGACCCCCAAAAATACACTTACATAATTGTTCGAGTTGGAAGCTGTTTGAAACTTGGGGTACCACTGTATATACAGGCCTGTTTTGGAAGAAAATGTCAAACAGAACCTACATTACTCAGGAGGAAAAGGCACTGCCAGGACACAAGCCTATGAAAGACAGGCTAACTCTCTTGTTTTGTTCTAATGCTAGTGGGGATTTTAACCCTTTGGAGGTCGACAGGCCTTCTCGGAAACGTGTTCCTGGGGTCGAAAAATTTTTGGAAAAAAAAAAAAATAATTTTCTTATGAAATGATAGAGAATCTTTTTCCGATCATAACGCCACCAAAATTATGAAATTTCATCAAAAACTAACGGAATTATGCTTTCGCGAAGTTCGCGGTATCTATGACACTGACGCATCGGCGATTTCACCCACTTCGAGCCCTATTTTCGACAAATTCCAATGTTTCAGTCTCCTAAAATTATAGCTATTTTGCTAGAACTCCATTTCTTTTATCTATTGAGTACAAGAAAACGCCTATTTACGAATTTCATCTACCCAAAATAGTGGTCAGAAAATGGCAATTTTCCAATTTCACACAAATTTCAAACGATGCCAATTTCAAAATAGGGTCCAGAGTAAACAAGGCAGACATTCCTGGCAGTAAAATAACATATTCTCTGTTCATTAGCCACGTCTCCAGGCCCCTGTTCCATAACCTTTGCTTTCCATTTTGAATTTTTATTCTCACACAAAAATAGAAGATTTACTGTTATGTATACAACTGCATCATTGTTAAAATGGTATAAATAATATCAGAGCACTTGTGCATGAATATAAGACTCGCCAGTTGATGTGTATTGGACACATGGTGTGATTTGTTTACTCTTGAACATCGTCAAAAATCGAACATTTTCGCTAATTTGACCTCAATTTCAAGGTACTTGTCACTGTCATACCAATCAAAATCATCTCTATTTCTGTAATATATCTTCCATTCTATCAAATGAGACCAAGAAAATGAGAATACATCAATAAATACCATGCAAAAATCGACTACAAAGTCGCTGTTTTAATCGAAAAAAACGGTCAGTTTTTTTTTCTCATTATGCAGTGTGTGCTGCAGGATTTTTTTTATACTGCACACACTGACCACACAGACCCATTCTTTCATATGTATGTCTACCAGACGTTTTCTGCTTAAATTGAGGCGGCTAGACCAACCCCTGCTCGTAAAACGTACTAGTACGGCACCGACCCCGAAAGGGTTAAAGTGAAACCTTTACTGGTGTATCACTCAGAAAATCCCAGTGTTCAAGAAACACAATGTTGTCAAGAATAGATTGTATGTGTTGTGGAAAGCTAATAATAAGGCATGGGTCACAAGGCAAATTTTCAAAGAGTGGGTCCATGAAGAGTTTGGCCCCAGTGTGAAAAAATACCTCCTGGAAAATAAATTGCCACTCCAAGTGCCTCCTGTTACTGGACAATGCTCCTGCACATCCTCCAAACTTGGTAGACCTAGTGTGTAAGGACTTCAGTTTCATCACAGTGAAGTTCTTGCCACCTAACACCACTCCTCTCCTCCAGCCCATGGACCAGCAGGTCATTTCTAACTTCAAAAAACTCTACACAAAAGCAGTGTTTGAAAAGTGCTTTTAAGTGACCACAGACACTGAGTTGACCCTAAGAGAGTTCTGGAGGAATCACTTCAATATCTACAACTCCATAGGCCTTATAGGTAAGGCTTGGGAAGGAGTGACTTCTAGGACTTTGAACTCTGCTTGGAGACAATTGTGGCCAGATTGTGTCCAATAGAGGGATTTTGAAGGGTTTGAGGCTGATCCTGACCCTGCTGACCCTCTGCCTGTTGTGGAAGGTATTGTGGCATTGGGGAAGTCCCTGGGGCTGGAGGTGAGTGGCGAGGATGTGGAAGAGTTGGTGGAGGACCACAATGAAGAGCTGGAAGAGCTTCAACTGGAACAGCATCAGACCACAGTTCAGGAACTTGCTTCACAGGAGGGGGACAGAGTGGAGGAATGCCTTCTTCAGAGATTAAAGGAAAATTGGCAATGTGGAATGAGGTGCAGCATTTGCTGAAAAATATCACCCTGAGCAAGCTGAAACAAGCCATATCTGCAACATGTTCAGTGACAAAACAATGCCCCATTTTAGGAACATCTTAAAGAGGCACCAGAAACAGAGAGTCTGGACAGTTATTTTGTGAGACAGGGGTCCAGTGACTCTCAAGCTGGTCCTAGTGGCATTAAAAGAAAAAGAAGGGAAGTAACCCCAGAGAGGGACTTGTTACCTGAAGTCCTTATGGAGGGGGATTTCCCTTCCAAACATTAAGCCCTCCCTCCCTCATTCCTCCTCCCTATCTTCCAGATGCCATCAACAATCTTCAATAAACGTAAGTAAAAATGTTATTTTATATGTTTATTTAAATGTTTGTATTTATTTATTAATAACTGTACTATGTATGATTGTTGTGTGTATGTAAAATTATAATTAAATCTCTATAAAATGTATTTTTTGTTAATATTTTTGGGTTTCTGGAACGGATTAATTGTATTTACATTACGTATTTCTTATGAGAAATATTGCTTCGAGTTTCGAACTTTTCGAGTTTAGAACTAGCTCCTGGAATGGATTAAGTTCGAAACTCGGGGTTCCACTGTATATAATATACAGTAGGGCTCCGCTTTACAGCATTCTGCTAACACAGCGATTTCAAATTATGACCAAAACTCACTGTACGGCAACTAGTCTTTTTAATACGGCGCTCCCCACCCGGTTTGTTTGCATTCTCCGTGAGCACATCTCTCTATTGTCTGGAAACTTTCCAAAATTTCAATATTTTATATGTACTCTGATAATTATACTTATGTGTACCTGTGCCTAAATATACTTACACACTGTGCTGGCATGCAGGTACACATTAAAATCACTAAGTGTCCCCCTAGTCTTGATGCCATAGTAATACTACGTAATAATAATCACTCTTGTACACATTAAATGTCTTATTTTATGTTAATATACATTTCATTAATCCATCTATGATATTTTCTTCAAAATTATATAAGAAACACATTACATAGCATATAAACATGATATATACACCCACAGTACAATAAATTTCACATAAATATTATTATTATTATTCTTATAGGTGTGGTAGGAGGGCAGAGGGAAAACATTGTTTTCTCTGGTCCAGCACCAGAGAAAACGTGTATAAATCTGCATTTGGCCCAGTCACTCCCCTCTGCTTTTGTTTACAATTCTCGGCATGAATTCTCATTACAGTGGACCCTTGGTTTTTGTGAGTCTTGGTTGTCATGAATTTTGGTTATTAGTACTTTTTAATCAAAATACATAGCCTTGGTTTTCGTGTTTTCCCTTGGATTTGATGGTGGTGCAGAACGTGTCCCAGTGGCCCTGTGCACACAAAGCCTACTACAGACGCATTCAGCGCCAGTCTGCTATTATTTCTCGGCGAGTGAGCATCACACCTTGCATTCATACGAAACATTTCACAATACAGTACAGCAATCCAGTGATTTTTGTGCTTGCAACTGCTAAACAAGCCACCATGGCCCCAAAGAAAGCTTCTAGTGCCAGGCCTTTGGTAAAGAAGGTGAGAAACACGATAGAATTAAAGAAAGAAATCATAGCAAAGTACCAAAGTGGTCTGAGGAAGAGAGAGGGGAGAATGTGCGTTCTTCAGTGATTCAACGATATGTACGATACTAAAGCAGCAGGAGTCGATAAAGGCTATAGCGCCAGCCAGTGATAAAGTGTAGCATTAACAGTGTAGCAAATAAGTTAAGCAATAGAAAAAGGACGACATGAAACTTAACTCCTCCAATGTTATTGGAGGTATATAGGGTAACTGACAACGCCGCCGCCACCACCTCTATACGGCTTATACTCCCAGTGGACCTGATAACCCAACAACAGCAACACCACCACCACCACTAGTATAAATAATAAAATAAAATAAAAATAAAATACTTTATTGAGACATTGTACAATTATATATGGTAGACATAGTTATACATAGTTATTACATAGTTATTACTTAGTTATTAATGAGATGTACATGCCAAAAGCCCCTGATATGCTGTGCATTGCGGGCATTCTTAGGACTACTTAATTCTAGACTACATGGTAAAAAGTTAAGGTTGATAATTTATAAAATAAGTAAAGTTTCATATCTAAGTTATAAAGTTTGAATTTAAGTTGAACATATCAATTAATTGTAGCAATGCAACTAATTGAGTGAGATAACAATTTAAAACAATTAATTGCATTGCAGTTAGTTTCCATGGTCATTATAATGTAAGTGTTGTGGAAATAATTAGCTAAGTATGTAATATTCATAACAGGTTTTATATTCAATTGATTAGTCAGGTTTTTACGTTAAGTGATTATTCTACTTTGCTGGGAATGTTTGATATTGAGCAATTAGCTTTGGGTGAGAAGGTGGTTTTTTAGCATCGTTTTGAATTGGGGTACAGGTAGGGTTTCTTTGGCAATGACAGGTAATGAATTCCACATTTTCATGCCTTTTATATGCATTGAGTTTTTACATAGTGTTAGATGGACACGGGGAACATCGAGGAGTGATCTGTGTCTAGTGTTATGGTCATGTGTCCTGTTAAAATTGGTAAGGAGAAGTTTGAGTGGTGGGTTAATATTTGCATAGAGTGTTCTATGTATGTAATAGGCACAGTAGAAAGTATGGATGTCTTGTATGGTGAGTAAGTTTAGACTTTTGAATATTGGTGGAGTATGTTGCCTGGAGTGAGAATTTGTTATCATTCTAACTGCTGCCTTTTGTTGTGTTATTAGTGGTCTGAGATGAGTTATTGATGTAGAGCCCCATGCGCAGATTCCATAGGTGAGGTAGGGGTAAATGAGTGAGTGATATAGGGTAAGGAGAGCTGGTTGTGGAACATAGTACCGTATCTTGGATAGTATTCCCACGGTCTTTGAGACTTTCTTGGAGATTTGTTGTATATATATGTCTGAAATTTGAGGCCACTGTCAAGATGGATTCCTAAGAATTTTCCCTCTGTGAGTTTTGTGAT